>NJEV01000127.1:0-35937 GCA_002591385.1 Cordyceps sp. RAO-2017 | reverse complement strand
TTGTTACATGTAGCTAGTAGTATATGCCTAGCCGAGGAGGCGAGGAATATCCCTTCGTTTTGCATAGGGGAGCTATGCTAGGTCGCGAGTAGGAGAGGGGGTGTCTTCTCTCCGTAGCGGTCTGCCTTGGCAAGGCGTCTCTTTCGACAGCGGTCCTCCTTGGCAAGGGGCGTCTTCGCTCTTAATAGGAAGGTCCGTTAGCTCGTGGTATATGCCTCGCTAGGGGGCGACAATTATCCTTTCGCTTTGTATAGGGGAGCTAGGTGACATGGGTCGCGAGTAGGATACGGGCTACGCGTTGGCTGTACGTGCCGTGCGCAGCTCCTCTCTACCTATATATATACCGGGCCTTCAGACCCCGTTCGTAATTCATCGACTCATCCCAACCACGCCATGACCGGTCTCCTCCATCTGAACTCGCCTTAGTCCCAACCTCTCACTTTCAGTTTGTAACCGACAGCTACGCACCATCCACGCTTACTACACGCGACCTCAGTAGTTTGAGGTGAACGGGCTGTCACCAGTCATGCTGTTTCCAGTGCTCACATTATGGATCGTGGGGGCGTCGGCAGCGCTGTGGGTTAACGTCAATCGTAAAGAGTTTAACACCACCCATACCTTCTGCAACGACAACTGCCTGGTGAATAGGACGCTATACCTTGAAACTGGTAAGACCTGTCTAGACACTAGACTACAGACGGATCAAGATTATTCCGACGACGGCCAAGCGTTCCTTAACGCAAGTTGCAATGAAACGGCTACGCGGTGGATGCCATACCAGCTAAAAAAGGATGGGACCGGCCACTGCGAATTAGAACTGAAACCAATCTCGGACAAGTGCCCAGCAAACAAAATTGTTGGTAACGGACCCAAAAAAGATGACGGACCCATTTCGAACTTATCGAAACATCGCCAGATCGAAGACGAGCTACTACTGGAGGAAGATCGATTGAAGTCCAAGCCCGGACCGAGCGGGGAAGGCGATTCTCCAAATTGCGACTAGGGCTGGTCTCGCCGGCATTTGCGCGGACAGAGCCGTAGTGCAACCCGCCACGAACTTATATCTCTCGGGACTACCTGCCTACCTGCAACCGCCAGGCTGGGGGGAACGACACCCTGCACGCATACAACTAAAAGCAAAAAAAAAGAAAGGGAAAGAAACGCTGAGAAAGATGGAAAAAGACCCATGATATAGCTTATATCTGGGTATGAAAAAAAAAATCTTGAATAGAGGAGTTCTTTCAATTCACGTTCGCAAACTCGGTTGTATATGTTTAGACTATCACAAGAATGTCACGATGAACTAGGGAGACGAAGTTGACTGGGTTGAACGCTTGAGAAAGCCATCTATAAGTGAACTATGAAGCCTATTTATCTTTGTTCCTGACAGAGTGGCCGGCGGTCAATCTGGGCCGGAGCCTTGATGTGGCCTGTGCCGGCTGCTGCCTTGATGTGGTCCGTGAAGCCGTTCACCGCGATGCCCTCTCTGTTGCAGCTGCCTTGCGCCCGGGCCGTCGGGGACGCCGGCCGTGCCCGGGCCGCTGAGGGCACTTTGCAACATTGACCCCAACATAGACTATGCGTGTCAACCAAAGAATTCGGCCTTGCGTAAAGGTTAAGGATAGCAAGACTTCCGGATGGGACCCCCGTATTCTGAGGTATTGACGGCTTCCTCGTAAGAGCTCTAGATGCAAAATCGGATACACCTAAGATCACGACTCGAGGCGAAGGGACTTGATCATTGCTAGTACGTGGAAGCCACTCAATGCCCTGCGTCCCCGCATGGATATCATCGTATGTCGCGCCCTTGGCAAGGCCTCGAGCTCTGCCATCGTCCAACTCAGCCTTTCGCGGGACACGGCACGCTGACCTCAATGTGTACGCGGGGATGCTCTGCCAAAAAGTAAATCGTAGTCACCGTTTCCGTGTAGCACCGGCAAGCCGTTCCGTAAGTATTGTCGCCCTCATTGTCTGGAAAGCCTCTATCCCGCCAGATGTCGTGGCCTGGGTAGTGGCCAGGTCGCACCTCGTTTGCGCACTGGCGATTCGCCCGCCATTCCTGTTACTATCGTAGGGCGCAACCACCTGGCTACGTAACGAATGATTCAGCTCCGTATATGCCCACTCCAGCTCTCAAGACTACCTGCGCTTATTCATGCAGAAGTCCAGAAACGACTATGTAAACGCTGCGAACAGATGCTCTCCTAGTATCTACTACTAGGCATCAGGTGTCGAGGAATTTACTCCTTATCACCTGTCTTGGAAGTTAGCAGGAAGGGAATAGAAAGAGTAAAAAATGATATATTTAGAAGAAAACAAGAACTACATGCACGCATAGAATGCCTACAATTAGGGTCTGCAAAGTATCTTCTTTCTCTATCGCAAGCAATCGGGGTGGACTTACTTCGTAGCTCTTATTGCCTACTTACCTAACTGATGATATGGTAAATGCGCACCAACCTATGCCGGCCCCCGGCCACCTACGACCTTCGTGGCTGGAACATCCGCTAGCTCTTCCTATAGAGGTCGACTAGGCGGATCGAGCAAGTGAGGAAGGGTTTAACGCTCTAAAGACGAAACTCCCCGCGCTTTGTGGGGGTCGACCCGGTGGATCGAGCAAGGGACATAGGAAGGGCTTAACGCTCTAAAGGCGAAACTCCCCGCTTGCACTGCAGGATACATATTCATACCGACATCCGCGTGTGGAGGCTTTGCTTGTTTACATGTACTCACATAATGCTGCCGCCGACGGACTTGACGACGTGTACGACGACGCACCAGACCAGGCAGGCGAGCGCGGCCGTCTTAACTAAGGGCCAGATTGCCATGCTGGCTCGCGTTTCTATAAAGAAATCTTGGCTGAATGTGAAAGGCTACTGGACGGCAATGTTGGTTGCATGTATTAACTGTATCAATACGAGCCGACGGTCGCCTATGTCAATGGCAACATTGCCATTGAAGCAAGGCACTAGGCCAAGGGGGACTTCCATACAGATCCAATTCGGCCTGACGACATACGCTTTCGGTGTCAAGGCCTTGAATCCGCCTGTTGGTGTGGCAGCCATGGCGTGTCGAAAGCTCCTTTTTTGGGACGGTTGGAGCCTATGGGACTGGCGACCATGATGACCGCCCCCGTCGACTCTATGTATACGACTTCTTGCGCAGTATAATGAAAGAACAATGCCGGCCGGGGTTGAGATCCGCTCCAATCAATCCATTGAGCTCGAGTGCCAAGTGGAGGCTGGAGTGAGTAGATCACAACATCTGTAATTAATGCCTCAAAAGGATCCAGCATGACTCAGATCCTCACCACTGACCAGGAGCACAAGAGATCTCGCAACCAGAAAGCTGAGCGCAGAGGCCGGTAAAAGGCGTCTGAGGTTCAATAAGAGCCACTATAATTTATACGTATTCTGTCTATCTCCTGTTTTTCTCTATTTCCTATTTTGTTATCGCGAGAAAGCGTTCTTAAGAGAGGGGCGGCCACTTTCACGTACTTTTGTGCTTGGATACGAGGACGACTTTCGTGCTTGAATACGAGGACTACTTTCGTGCTTGAATACGAGGAAACAGTCCATATCGCGAGTTTAAGAGATGCATATAAGCCAGCAGTCCTCTGGCCGAGTCGAGATACCTTTCTTCGGCAAGAAGCCTATGGCTATCAAATCAGGCTTTTTGTCATCTCTACACTTGTCGATACTTACTTCGCGCCGTGCAGTATTTCGCGAATCATTCGTTGCCGTGATGCATCAGTTTTGGGGCATTCTCGTCCTCTCATTTTCGATGATATGGCCACTTTGGCCAGCGCAATGCAATGCCCAAACGCCGGTATCGACACCGCCAAAACGGTTCACTCAATCTATGGCAACACACGCCTTAGTATACTTCACCTCGAACACTGCGGACGATCGATATCAGCCGGCGGAGGTTAGGAGACGAGGCGGGATCCAATACAATCAAGATCCCGGAACCGAGCCCCAATTTGTCCGAGTTAACCCGAGCCTCGAACACACAATTGGCCATGCAAGAGGAAACAGGGGTACATGGATCTACAGGATAGCCACAGGGCCGCACATGATTCAACGTCGTTATGGTAGTGATACGCATGCCGCCGTGGGAGGAATAGTTTGGTCACAAGTCCAGGCCTTTGCTGTAATCGATGAGACCGTGTCGCTATCTTCACTACGTGTACAGTGGCAGGACAACACGGAGTACGACAGCAGGTGGGAGAATTTTGGCGCCAACGGTCCACAGCCACTACTAGAGAACGATGGTTCTCCGGCACAGCTCGAACTGCATCGGCGCTTCATGAATGAACTAACGAGTGAACAAAACACTCTTCTAGGCGACCGACTCAGAATTCTACGAGAGTTGCTTAATTAAAACCCTAAGGAATCTAACCGCAACTTTCCATTAATTCGTCAAAGAGAGGGTAATTTATCGTCTAGCGTTAATATAGCATACATATACTAACGGTTGCAGCTAACTCTCTAATATCAACTACAATTCGGTCGTTCGATTAGTCCATAGTAGAAATCCCTAATCACTTACGGCTATCGTTAATAGGAGGCCTTCCATCAGCCGTCCAGTGCTTTAACGCAATTCACGCCATAGATACGCTATTCAAGAAGCAGCCTAAGCAAAAACGGAACAAGAGGGCAGCGCACAAAGTCGATGCAGGAGACGGGTGCCTCAAGCTCGCTGGTATTATCGAAGCCCATCCCGTATGCGCGGCAGACACAGCGATGACGAAGTCGAACGTCTGCATCGCCAGGCCCCAACAAAAACGCCCGATGGCTGAGGTCTTGTGGGTGATGATCGATTAAATCGACGGCGAGGATCCAGGGGACCTCTACGGCAACATTATCGCAGCCGATGCCCTGGGCGAACAAAATCTTTATTCAGTTGATCGTGGGAATAGCCGGTCCATCCACCCGCGAGACCATATCATGCTCGCCCCGTCCCGGGCTATTGCGGCGCACAGTGGCTTCAGAGTCGACCTTAACCTCTGGGATGCAGATGCAGATGCCTCGCCAGATGACGAGGTCAGCCACGGCCATATTTCATGGCGCGCCGGTGACGAGTACGACAGACAGATTCAAGCACCAATCAAGGGCAGATACGGCCAGGCGACGGTAGCATACGTCGTGATGAGCGATGCCGTAGAGGCCCGAGTCGAAGTCGTTCTGGTGAATGGGGATGGCGAGAGTCCCGCTGATATATACGGGAAAATCAGCGTATCCAGCAAGTTCGTTCAGCGTGACCTGTTCTACAAGGAGTCTACAGACTATATCGGCGTCTATCCAGGCAATGCTATCAAGTTGTCTAGGGCTATTTTGGCCGTGCCGAAGGACGATAGACTCCGAGTTCATGCGGACCTTGTGGACCACGACTCGGACGCATCCAGTAACGATCAAGTGGCAAAAGGGTATGCCGACTTTCATCCCAAAGTCTCGGGGAAGGATTCTGCGACCATTAGGGGAGAGTACGGCGAGATTAGGGTGACGGTTACTTGGTCGTAAAATGAGACATGACTCGATTTTTGAAAGAATTCAAATTGGGAGGCTAGGATTCATTTATTCAGGCTATAGATCGATCGCAGTTACTATCTAGACATCTAAAGGGTAATTATCAATCCACAACCCTCTACGCTGATGCTGCAAATTGAGGCAGCATTTGAAGCCGGATTCGATGCACCGATCCGTGGGCGAAGGGATATCTAGGGCATTGAGAACCTCGCTTCTTCCGAATTTCAGCTTTAGGAATGGTTGGTAGCTGTGAGAGGCCCTTCTCAGCCAATTCTTGCCGTATACATTCTCCTTCGTCCGCGAAGCGCTGTCCAAAGTCTTGTGTCCATGTGTTATGGCGATAGCTGCGCAGTCGCGAATACATACGTGTAGAGGTGGGATCTGCCCCCCTAGTAAGGGGCTCGCCTATATCGTACACCCGAGAAACGAACAGCTCCGAGGAGCCGGCCGTAAGCTTCATGCCCCCTCTGCTGGAAGGAAATTCCAAGTCGACTTTCAGAGCTTATTTCCCTTGCGGTCGGACGATCTTGTGGCCGGCGGTCATGAGACATTATTTCTCGGAAAAAGGTATGTTGACAAGGAAGCCGCTTCCATAAAATGGCGAAGGCATGCCAGCTGAGCTTCTGTAAATCCCAGCAGTGAAAGGGACCCACGAAAAAAAAAGTCCGAATTGGCGTACGGAAATGCGACTATAGTTGACAAACCCACTGCGAAGGTTCACTCGTTCTGTTCATGGGCATCTTAGAGGTGTTCATTAGCAGAGTGTTAACTAATACGACGCAGAGACTTGAGTAAGGGCGAAAGATGGCGCCGAGTTTGGACGAACTGGTCTATCCTATACCTAGCCGGTGAGTAAATGGTGAAAACGAAGAATCCGCCTGGTATCGGGAGTCAGTCGGGTAAAGCCCGTGAAACCACCGAGAGGCGCAGTCCGGCAATCGCACAAGGCCAATTAGCGGCGAACACGCAGCTATTCGTCAATCAATATATATGATCAAAAGCGAGAGACATAGCGGTCTAAAGCCAGATCCCCCAAGAGAAGAGATCTGACAGATGATGAATTTAGGGTCTGATATCGATCAAGAGACCATGGTAGTCTATATGTTGTACCCTGAGGCAAAAGCGCAACGCTCTGACTAGCTGAGCGAGGACGAATTGGAGTGTGCGGACGCCAGGAGATGCTCTATTATATCGGCTGAAATGGCCTTGAGCTCATTGTGACATCATTTATAGAGCTACGGGCGAGACTGTCCAGGTCGTAACACTCCATGCCGTCTATGCGGCCAACGCCATAGCTAACTAGCACACAGAAAGAAGCCAGATAAGATCGCCCGTAAATAGACTGGAAGTGACAATGATGCTCTAAAATTGCCCTGGAGAACTGCAACGCCATCAATTTCCTCGTCGAAGAGAAACCAAGCTCACCTCACTGCATTGCGCTGCCAAATGCGGACGCCTAGAAACCGTTCAGCTTTGCTAGAGCAGAACTTCCCACCGAATCCTACTGACATCTATTGTAGGATGACGCTCTACTCGGTCGTCTTGCATTAACATAGAGACGTAGTGGAGACTCTCCTTACGAATGGTGGCGACCCTAACATCCGCTGCCAGTGCGGTACCTCAGCGGTGTCCAAGGCGGCAGAGGACGGTAACAAGGCGATTCTGCGTTTCTTGGAAGCTGGTGCAGGGTGAAACACGAAGGACGTGGACGGGAAAGTCGCCGCGGCAGGGCATGGCATTTCGTGGACGTTCTACGAAGAATGTCGCCGAGATGGCATTCGGCCTGCAGCGCAACACGGACATGTTCAACACGTACAACGACTGGTTCAACTCGGTGTCGATCCGGACAAGAACTCCTGGCGCTTTGAGGGGCCTGTGTAAGCGGCAAGACCAACGTGGTGCGATATCTGCTGCGCAACACCTCCAGCACAGCCTCAGCCTGCGCAAGAATCGGAGACACGGCTATCCGCAAGACTGCGATGAAAGGCCACGCTGACGTTATGGGTCTTTGACTTGGCGCCGGGCTCCCGCCGGATGTACGTGATGCTGGTGACGTGATATCACTACAATGAGCGGCTGGCGGAGGACACGAAAGGGTAGCTGAGGTTCTGTTGACGTTTGGAGATGAGGCCAATGCTGAGAGTCTTTCAAAGGCCACTCCTTTGCACCAGGCGGTTTGCTTCGAGCGGCACGAAAACAATCGTCTTGTTACTAAAGTGCAAAGCCAGCCCGGAATCCAGAGACGTGGATGGCAAGGCTCTTAAGGAGACAGCCTGTCGTGCCGCACTGAAAGTACTTGAAGAGCGTCAAGGGACCTGAATCCAATCTTAGCCTGTGGACTTATCCAAAGTGTTCCTTCTTCGTCGTACTGTTCGTCTGCTTCTTCTTGCAGCTTCGACCTCCTTGAGCAGCTGGAATATGGGTGGGACAAAGACAGTCAGCCATCCTCTCTCCCGTGAGTTGCATTCATGTACGCCTGTCATGCCGCGATAAGGACTTCATTTTCAAATTTGTGGAAACAACCAAAGTGCTTGTTATCCACATTACGCAGTTCGTCGTCAATTCACAACCTCAGGGCATCGAGAACACCAAGGTCCCGCTTGGGCTCCGCTTGGCTGCGGACGGCGATCGTGTAGCGCTTTAGACATTGTTATTCGGAGTTAGTGGTGTATGGGAAGCTACCTATGCAAGGAAGAAGAAGATTATTCCAGCTGAATGCCGTTCATCGTCATCGGGCCACGTCCAGCTTCACTCTGGCCGCCCTCCCCTTCAACCCCTTTTTTTCTCTCACGGGCCCTGCTCCGCCAGGCGGACGTATGGCGCCGGAAACAGCCCCTTGGCTCCCATGTACGTGCCAAAGAACCAGTCGCCGTTGACGTCCTCGACCTCACGCACCTCGGCGCCCCGCGGGAACAGCAGCTCGTCGTCGGCCTTGGCGTGCGGGTACCAGGCCCAGCGCGCGACCGCCCGCATGCCCGTGCCGCCGTCCGGCGGGAAGCCGTGGGCCAGGACGCCGGGGCTGAGCATCGCGGGCGCCGCCGCCGCCACGTCCGTGGCCACGAGGCGCTGCCGCGTCCCGTCGCCGCCCGCGCGCCACGACCACACCTGAAGGCCCCGGCCGCCGCCGTGCTGGTCCGGCCCCTCGAAGGGCTCGGACCGCAGCGCGCGCCCGCCGACGAGGTCCCGCTCGACGTACCGCCACTGTCCGACCTTGCCGTCCGCGAAGCCGATGACGACCATCCGGTGGCCGTGGAGGCACCTCCGCCACCCCGAGTGGCCGTTCTCCGCGCTGATCTGCCCCTGGGCGACGAGGTTGCCGTAGCAGGGCGGGCAGATGTCGAGGTCCCCCGGCGGCGCGTCCGGCGCGAGGGCGCTCGTGCAGCTGAAGCAGTGGTACCGGATCTGCGAGGGCGCCATGGCCTCGCGGCAGACGTCGCACCTCGTCCGGAACGTCAGCGGCTTGAACGGGCCCATGTTGGAGGCCTGGGGCCCGCTGAGGATCGTCGCCGCCGTCGGCCTGTCCAGCGATCTCGGGCTGCGTGGCCGGGCGCCGGGCTGGGCCGGCTCGTGGGTCAGGGGCAGAAGCATGTGGGTGCACGACTTGCCCTGGTTCACGCAGTTGTTGCAGTACCCCCAGTCGCCCTCGTTGCAGACGTCGCAGCGCCAGTAGCAGCCGTTGGTGCAGGCGAAGCATCGCGCGCAGAACGTGCCCGTCTCCAGCCTCGTCCGGGGGTCGTTGGCCGTCAGCGTCTTCCTGCCGTCGGCACCGCCCGGCGTCGACGGCGGCGGGAGATAACGGCTTGCCGTGAGGATGTGTGGCCTAGCCAGCGTCTCGTCCTGCTGCTGCGCCTTCTCCCACTTGCTCCAGGCGCCGTAGCCGAAGCCGAACCAGTAGAGGCAGCCCTTGCCGGCGCGGTAGCAGTCCAGGCAGATGTTCCACTGCCCGGCTGCGCAGGTGGCGCAGTTGTAGTGCAGCTCGTACTCGATGTGCGTCCTGTCGCACCGCGAGCAGCTGATGGACGGCTCGGGGTAGAGCTGCGACCTGGTGCGTTGGTGGCCCAAAGCCGCAGGGCTGCTGATGGGGCTCGACACGACCGAGTGCACGATGGCGAGGTCTGATGCCCGACGCACATGCGCCGGGCTCGGCTCGTGTGTGCGGGCGGGAGGAGGCTCTGCCGCCGTCAGATTCCACTGCGGCACTCGGTTGGCGAAGGACGCGTTGTTGCCCGTGCCGGCGGGGACCGGCGGCTCGGCCGGGGGCACCACCGCGGCCGGCACGGAAGGCGTGCTGGAGCTGCGGCGCTCGCCGAAGCCGTGTCGCGGCGTCGATGGATCGGAGGTGTGGGTCCTGGAGACGAGGTCCGTCTGGGAACGAGCCGCCGGCCGGGCTTCGGGCCCGGGGAGGAAGAGTGGCGTAGTGGCACTGCGGCCGCCGCTCGAGGTCCGCCTCCGAGCCCTCCGGGCGGGATCGCGCACCTCGAGATTCGGGGCGTTGGCCAGGGGCGGCCTGCTGCGGTCCTCGGCCTGGCCGTTTCCGCTGGCCGGCCTGGACCCTGTGCGAGGGCGGCTCCCGGCTCTGGCCCCGTTCTCCGGCGCACGGCGTCGCGCGTCGGCCGAGGTCGACTCGGCCCGTCGCGCCGCGCCGCCGTTGCCCCGCCTCGTGGCCTCTTGTCGCGATCGCTCTCGCTGGCGTCGACGGTAGGCCTCGGTGACGCGGCGGCTCAGCTCGTCATCGCGGGTCAGGTCGATGTTGTCGAGGTCCAGGCCGTCGAGCAGTCCCTCCTCCTGGATCTGGCGCGCAAACTCCTCGATTTCCCTCTCAATGTCGCGCTCGCCCATGTTGGCAGAGCCGATCAAGGAGCGCAGCGACGACTGGTGCTCGACGTGGCGCTGCCACGTGTCCCCGGAATCCCGTCGCCTCCGCTCTCTGTCCTCGGACGGCAGGTTCGTGCCGTGACGAGCGGCCTCGTCGGCGCGGGGGCGACGGCTGCCCTCTCGCGGGCGTCGCGCGTGGCCGTCGTCGACGCTCTGGTTCCGGCCGGATCGGGGGCGGTCGTCGGCGGAGGAGCTCTCTCGGCGGCGGCGGAGCCTGAGCGGCTGCGGCAGGCCGGTGGTGGCCTCGCGCAGGCTCATCTCCCTGACTTGTTCCAACAGCCGCCGGTCCTCCTCTTGGGCCTGCCGGTCGTCGGCCGTCGGCTCACGAACGTTGAGCTTGGGCAGGACCTGGTCGCCCGGCTGGTACTTGCGCGCCATCTCCTCCTTGTCATCCTCGGTCCGGGCCTTGGCCGGGTGGGCGGCGACGAACATGTCGAGCAGGGTGACGACGGTGGCATTGTGTCGCGAGTCTCGCACGGCGCTCCGGCACGACGGGCAGGTGAAGACGGCTCCGGGCTCGGGGGGCGTCGGGGCCCTCTCGGCGGTCAGCGCCTGGAAGCCGAACCATTCCTTCAGGCAGGCTCCGCAGAAGGTATGCAGACAGTCGAGCAGCGTCAGCGGCTGGTAGAGGAGCTCGGTGCAGATCTGCAGGCGGCTTCGTCAGTGGCAGCGGGCGACGGAGAGGCGGGGACAAGTTCGGGCCAAGGTACAGAGCACGTCAACTCCTTCTCCAGGTCCAGACTGGGCTTTCGAGACTCCATTCATGTTACCCGGCAGCCGGCTGGAGTCTTGCAGCGGACGAGCGCGAGCAGCACGTCGGCCGATTGATTTTTCTTCTCCCGATGTTTTTTCCCCCGTCGTCCTCTCTCTCGGCCTCTCGGGGAACAAAGTCGGGGACTTGTGCAAGCCTGCGATGGGGGGGCGCGATGACGGGGAGAGAATTCATTGGATCACGATCTGTCGATGCCGCCGGGCCCAGCCAGGATCCCGGAGGCGGGGCTTCCAGGGCCCGTCCAGCCGTGGATGGCACGCAGGTCTCGCTCTCGCCTACGCCTTGGTCATTCTGGATCCGAGGCCAAAAAGCAGCGACAGATGCAGCGACGATAAGGGCAACAATCCTGTTGGTCCCTGCAGCGGCCCATGTGCGCCGTCGCCGCGCCACCTGTCACCACGCGAGAGCACGGCTTACTACAAGCACAGGGCACGGACAAGGGCACGGGAAAGGGACACGCAAAAGGGCACGGAAAAGAGGAGGCAGAGGGAGAGTGAGAGAGAGGCGCGCCGTCGGCCCACCCGTCCGACATGAGCAAGCAGTTCGTCCCATCATTGTCGAGCTATGACGATCAGGAGTGCGTCCACTCGGCCTTCTTCTTCTCGGCAAAGGCCCGCATGCCCACCTTTTGGTCTTGGCTGCCGAACAGGCTGTGGAAGACGCGCCGCTCGAACTCGACGCCGTCCCGCAGCGGCAGGTCCTGGCTCTTGTTGACGACCTCCTTGCACGCCATGACGGCCACCTTGGAATGGCCGGCAATCGTCTCGGCCAGCTTCAGCGCCTCCTCCATCAGGGCCTCGTAGGTCGGGAAGGCCCGCGCGGCCACGCCCCATCTCTCGGCCTCGGCGCCGGAAAAGGGCTTGCCGGTGAGGATCAGCTCCATGGCCTTGGCCTTGCCGACGGCCCGCGTCAGGCGCTGACTGCCGCCGGCGCCGGGGATGGTGCCCAGCTTGATCTCGGGCTGGCCAAAGTTGGCCGACTCGGTGCAGTAGATGATGTCGCACATCATGGCCAGCTCGCAGCCGCCGCCGAGGGCGTGGCCCGAGACGGCGGCTATGATGGGCTTCTTGATCTGCGTCGTCAGCAGCGACCAGGACTCGATGAAGGACGTGGTGTAGGCCTCGGAGAAGCTCAGCGGCGCCATCTCCTTGATGTCGGCCCCGGCGGCGAAGGCCTTTTGCGAGCCGGTGAGGAGGATGACGGCGGCATCGTCGGACGCGTTGAAGTCGTTGAGCGCCTCGTTGAGCTCCTTGATGAGGGGGGTGCAGAGGGCATTGAGCGCCTTGGGCCGGTTCAGCGTCACTGCGCCCACGCGTTAGCTGCCGCCCCGTCTCCTGTCCGTCTGCTGTCTGCGCCTGGCTGTCGAGGGGATTGCGCACCCTGGCCGACGCCGGGCTTGGGCGTCGACGTCTGGATGTATTCGTACGACTTGGAGCTGTAGGCCCTCGCCCGCACGGCGCGCGGCAGCGTCAACGGCCGGAACGGCACCCGCGCGGCAGCCGGCCGGACGCACCGAATCGACATCATCTGCGGCGTTGGCGCAGAGGCTGGGCGCAGAGGCTGGGCGCAGAGGCTGGGCTTGAGAGAGTCTCGCGGGCGGCGCAATCGGGAGCTGGAGAGACGAGAGGATGAGAGAGGCCACCAAGGGAGACAGACGAAGATGAGACGCTGCCCGTGGCCGAGCTGTAGCTCGGCTGGCCTGATGGAAACCGTCGGCTCTACCTGCGCCCTGGGCCGCGGCAGGGAGAGCTGTGGCGGCGCTGTGGCACAGCTTGTCGGGTGGGTCCCGGAAGTACCCGAGACAGCACCACAACCGAGGAAAATCGTCCAGGTTCTCTGCTCCCAGCCACAGAACAGGTAGATCACGACTATTCCTTCGTGCTCTGCATCGCTTCCTAGACTCCTGCTTCTACATATGAGCTCTCCATAACCCTCACATTATATATCGGAGTAACCTTTTGGATAGCGTACTGAACTCAGCACTTTTGCTTCGTCTTCTTAGCATAGCCGGTGATCGTGGATATCTGTCTTCCCCTTCAAGGATAGTCTACCCTATAGACCATAGTAGCAAAGGCGGCGCCGAAAAAGAAGAAACTTGTCTCATCTCAAATGAACGGGGAGGGAGGTACCTATTCAGTAGCACATAAGGTACCTCTTGACATATCCCTCCACATGTATCTGGGCCTGGCGCGATTCTAGAATGCGGTCCTCAGTCGGCGACAAGGCGTGCGCTGTTTTCAGTCACGGCCGCGACGATGATCCCCAGGAGGAGGTGATCTTAATAACGCAAACCGTATGATGTAAAATAAGGACGCATGTTCCCATCGCAGTAACCTGCCAGCTCTTCTACAACACGGTCGAGTAGTATAATGGTTAGTACGCTGCCTTCACACGGCAGAGTTCCGGGTTCAATTCCCGGCTCGACTATTCTTTTGCCACCTGTCGCAAATGGCTCTACCCTTCTTCTCTTTTTGCAATCACCCGGCAAACCAGTTGTTGGAAACAACAACAGCATGCAGACTGCTCCGCAGGAGATATCATGTACGAAAGAAGCTTGAAAGCATAAGGCTCCGCCGCCGAGCATATGACGTTTGCAGAAAGAATGATTGTCCCATAGACTCCAGTCGGTTTGGCTCGATCTCGCTGGCCATCGCTTATAACCCCCCTGGAAGCTTGGAACCTCATCAGGTCCGGTTCGCTGCCCTGGACGCCAAGTATACCGCCCGGCTATTCTAAGGCTCGTGATAATGTTGCCTTCCACGCTTGCGTCTGCCGGGAAGGGTCAAGGTGCTGGTGATGATAACGATCATGATGCACGGCGATGACGGCATTCACGGAGCACAACAATAGCAAGAAACGGCTCAACGGGATTACATTTCGTAGCTTCAAGTTTCAGTCACCGCATTCTGTCCCGTACCCTGTGCTTCGGCGCCCGACAAACCTCGAGGAAACGGGGCCCTTGCTGTCGAGACCACTCGACCAGCGAAAAGGGCACGGGCACCCAGAGTTCACTCACCTTCACCAGCGAAACAAGGACCCAATCCTGTATCACCGCGGAGACGCGTCTTCCCTCAACACTCTTCTCTGTCTTCATTATCGACAGTGGAAACCCGGTATCGAGTCGCGGTCATTCTGGCGAACTGCCTACTCTTGGCCGTAAATACTTGGGCCGCGGAAAACACAGTCGAGCCCAGTAAGCGCGCTCCCGGGTGCCTTAGCCTATCGGCCATGCAGCATCTTGTAACCCTAAGCAACTAGGAAGTGTCTTGTTGCCCTGTTGAGCTCTCTAGTCATGCCTAACCGCTTAGTACTACGTTTGCCACTGCTCTGGCAAGCTTCAAGACGTGGACTTATCCCACGAATAAGAGCAGTCCCAGTCAGGACCCTGTTGAAACGTCAATAGACGTCCCTTGCCTTCATTAGCCCCAGACAATTGACCGCAAAGGCTTACATGAGTCAACGAAAGACATCATGACTCCCTTCTGAGCGGGCACCGTGCCGGTCCAACTCAAAGGCACTGAAACGAAGTTGAAGTCCATGAAAAAACCTCAGTGCCCTCGACAGCCTCGATTCCGTTCGCGTGATCCGGAAATTCCATATTGCTATTAATTTTCTTAATTACGTGTAGCCGCGGCGATCCAGGCAGTACCCTAGTTGCATTTCTGCGATCGATGATGTACACGGCCTGCCTGCTACCCTGAAAAACTTGCCAAGTCTTGACGAGGCTACGAGCTAAAGTGCTCGTATGAATACCTATCGTCAATCTAGTCGATGTAAACGCAAAGTCTCAGGCCTCCGATACGCCATTTCCGCTCTTTGGCCGCGAAGCTTCATGAAATGAGGATTCAAACCATATGGTATATGTATGAGCGAGGTCCGATGATTCAGTACACAATGCCAAGAATTGATGATGAAAGGTTAATAAAGAATGCTGTATGCTTTTGAGAGGAAGATCTATCAAGTTGCAATGCAGCGAGATGATAAATCTTACTTGTGCTACTCAAGATCGCACTCAAGAAAATAAATACAGTACAGCACAGTCTACTAATCCCTGAAAGATAGCAACTGCGCAACCTGGAGAATACCTTCTCGCTGGAATTATTCGCACGGGTTCTCCTAGTGCCATTGAAGGTTCTAAGCAGGTATTGCGGTTACTATCTTTAGGCATTAGACTGCGGGAGATACTGTATGTAATTTGTATACATCTGTGGCATTTATTGATGCCGAAGCGATTATGACCAGTCACCCATCCATCGTGGGCTCGAGGCAGTCTACGTCATTCCAACGACCCTTTGCCAGAGCCTCCGGTCAATTGTCTGTGGTGCTCGGCTTCGCTACTACCAGAGCGACTCCCTGCCGCCTAAAAACCGAGGCGAACTCGGCCCCGTCTGTTCTAGGCGCCTGATGGTCTTGGTCAAGTTACGAAAAGGGCGGTAGCGAATAGTCGACATGCAGACGGGCTGGACGTGGGGCCGACTGGCAAAGAAGTGTCGCCGGGGCGGCGACGGCGGTTCGCTTGGTACGCGCGATAGCTATTTAACCTGCCGAGGGAGCATTTGTGTTGAATGAGTCCCCGAAGGCAGGCGGAGCTATAGGAGACGGCACGAAGGCGTCAACTGGACAATCCAATGTAGAGGCGGGTTGACGGCCGAATGATGAGCCAGGGCAACGCCTATGCAGGTGCTCGAGACGATAAACGTACAGTAACTGGACGCAGCAACAGCGGCAGCGGCTGGGAGCGCAACGAGGACTGTAAGGAATGGAAACAGTTTCACCTGTCGGGTGGGGTCCACCATGGATCCGAGCTCAAGCATCAGGACGGCCGGTTCAGAACAGGCTACAAGCGGGATAAACTAATCCCAGGGAGGCCATCTGCACGATGGAACTGGAAGCGGATATCAATATTGAAGGTGGCGGACCAAGAGGACCAAGTCCCGGCCGCCCCCTCTTTCAGGCGAGTCTATCCTGCATATAATCGCTTCATCAAAGCAAGCCGAGTGGCTGTATTGGCCAAGGATCACTCAGGCGAAGCAGGACCATCATCCCGCCGGCATACCTTACCATGCTGCCACGCATACCATATAAGGTCCTATATGCAACGCTATATGTGTGCCGCCCCGACCTCATCCTGCATACAGACCCAAAGAACGCATACTGCAACCTCTGGTCACAGTCGCGGAGAACAAATACCGGTGCCAGCGGCACCCAATTGACCTTCGACAACAGGCATGCTCGGCAGTGTCGTGGCTGCGGCTGTGATGGGGGAGATGTTGGTACGCAACATGTACATGCGTGCAAGTGAATACCACGGCGGCTCGCCTTGGACATGGATGAAGGGCGAACAAGAGAACTTTTGGGCCCGAAGCGGGAACGCTTGCGGAGGTCTGGTGGCAGCCGGGACGAGAGAACGACATACGCGGAGGCTGCGGCTCACCCTGCCGCCATCATGTTGTGGTTTCTTCACAAAGCAAAGGCCGATATAAAGACTCGGATCGTGCCCCCCCCCGGTGCCTTGAGGCGGCTCTGGTCAACGAACGCAACGGTACAATAAACACGAATCTGTATCCGAGCCATGTCTTTGAATGTATCCATGGGCCTCCCCTCCCTCGGGGACAAACAGCCGGCCAAGACGCCCGCGGCGGGCGCAAAGCCGGCCCCGGCTGCTGCTCCAGCCTCTGGAAAAGCGCCGGCAGTCAAGCCCGAAGATCGTGAGCTCTCCTCCCCAGGCCGGACGCACAGGTGAAGCTCTGCACAGGTTGAGGCTCACCCCGAAACACAACGAGCAGTCTTCCCGACCATCATCCACCTCACAGACGGCAAGGTCGACAAGGAGGCCTACTTTCTCAAGCTGCACAAGCTATCGCTCGACGATGAGATCCTGTCGGACCTCCGGATCAACATCGCGGGATTGACCGAGAGCATTGAGCTGTAAGATGAACGGAAAGCCGGACCGTTTGCGGGCCGAAGGCGCTGATGCTCGTCCCAAAGGTCGCATCTCCCCTTCTGTCTGCCAAAGGGGGCCGTCGTGCCGGACTCCTTCTCGATCCAGGACTACCTGAAGAGCGGTCTCGGGGTAGCTACACCACCGGCCCCCCTATGCCAAGCGTATCACGGATCCTCGTCTCGCTGACCAGCCGACGCACACTCTCTCTCTTGCACGTAGACGAGCCTCACCCCGGGCACTACACTTCACGTGTACATGAAGGATGCAAACATGTCCAAGACGCAGGACTCGGTATGCACACGCCACTTCAGCCACTCTCCCCTCTCCAGCTCCGGCCGCTCACCCAGCACAGCTCTCGGCAAGCGGCCTCACGCACTACGTCGACCACAACAAGCTCGCCTATCTCCGACAGTCGCTCGACGAGACGGCCTTTAAGATCTTGACGGGGACGGCCGCCAAGTGAGATGGACCACCGCTCCCGGCGCGAGGCTTCCAGAGCTGACGAGGTGCCCAGATACATCCCCGAGCTGGAGGAGAAGGAGTGGTGCATCGTGGCCGACAGCAACGCCCTCTGCTACGGCTTCCGCATCGTCCACGACAGCATAAACGACAAGATCGTGCAGGTCGGCGTCGAGAGGGCTCGATATCCAGGTACGTCGGCGCCGAGAGCCTCGAACGGGCGGCGTGCCCTTTCTGACGCGTCGTGCCGCAGCCTTCCGGCTGCGGAAGAGGACCGTTACGTCCAGCGGCAACACGACGGGATGGATCAGGGACGTGGCCGTATGTTCATGTCCCCGCTCGCAGCTCGGCCCCATGCTGAAGCTCTGTTCCCGCAGATGGATCTTCGCATACCCGACCTGGCGATCGATGACCGGTCCTACGTCGCCATCTACGAGACCGAGACGTCGCTGCAGTCGTCCATGGCAGACTCGTCCTTCTCCCAAGTCGACGTGGAAGCGGCAGGGTTCGTCTCGCCGTCCTGCGGGCCATCTACGGCTTTGGATGGATCATGGCTTGCGCTGACAGACCCGCATCAGAGGAGGCTCCGTCTTTGGCGTCTCCGTCTCCGCCAGCGCGAGCTACGGACGTTCGGAGAGCAAGGAAAAGGAGGAGTCGTCGACGTCGACGAAGAAGAGGGTCACCATCGCCTACAACGTAGGCGCAGCGAATCCAACTCCTCCCTCTCCTCGCCCTGGGACTCTCGAAATGGGAGCTGACAACGCCCGCATCCATATAGTTTCCCCGCGTCACCGTCTTCTTGGACGACCGCAGCCTGGAGATGACGCCCTCCTGCCAGGCTGCGCTGTCCGAGGTCCGCGACGCAGACACCATGAACAAGTTCTTTGAAGACTACGGTGAGCCTCGTCTCGGGCCCAGGCGCTACCCCTGAAGCTGACCGACCGGTCGGGTTCCAGGCCAATTTTTCAGCACCAGAGTCCAGCTGGGCGGGCGCCTCTTCGCCTCCGAAGAAGTCGACGCGTCGACCAAGGGCGGCAGCCAGCAAACCGCCAAGCAGATGAAGGCTGCGGCTTCCGTCGCCTTCAGCGGCTGGGGCGCCAGTGCATCCGTCTCGGCCTCGGGCGAAGAACAGTCGTCGACCTCCAAGTCCAGCGCTTCCTCCTCCTCGGCCATGGCCCTGACGTGGCAAGCCAACGGTGGTGATACTCTGCTGTGCAACGAGTAGGGCCCTCTCTCCCCTCCGCCCCTTCCCGTCTCTCCGGCCGTTGACTGACGGCATCAAGCCCCGCCGCTTGGGCCCCGACCGTGGCCTACCACTGGAACTGGAGGATCACCAAGGTTTGTGCTTCGCCGCAGGTGCTCCGGTCGCGATGCCGAGTCTGACGGTGGACACACAGCAAGACAAGGTCCTTCATCTGTCCGAGCTGATGGCCAAGTTCCCCGGCTTCGAGTGGCTTCCCGAGAAAGTGGCTGCGTGGAAGGTAGACACGTCCTCCAGGCCGCCTCTGGCCAAGGGAAAGGCCTTCACCCTGAACGAAGCCGGCTTCGAAAACGGAAGGTTCCTCACATGCCTCTACCGGGATGAGGGAAGCGTGGGTATGGCAGCCTCCCGCCCCTGAAGAGAGTGATTCGACACAGCCTGACGTGCTCTCCACCGCAGCCTCCGTCGCGAACTACATCAACGAACTGAAGTTTTTGCCCGCCATCAAAGTGAAGACCAGCCATTACAATATTGGCATCACCGTCATGGGGCCCGAACTTGCATATCGCGAACGCGAGGATCGCCTCTTCAAGCTGGAAACCCTAGATGGAGAGCCAGTGTCCGACGTAGGCCCCGTCCGACTTGTCTACCGCCTCCGCCGGACCGAGCTGACAGCTGATCCAGGTTCAATACCGGACCCGATATCGATTGATGAACCCTGCTCGTCGCCTGTACGTCGGATACAACGCGGAATGTATGAACATACTCAGCTCGAGCGAGTCCAAGGGCCGACCGCTGCTCTTCCGCGACGCGGAAAATCCAGACAAGAAAGGCAGTATCCCAGATGGCGCCAAGCTCCTCGTCTATGTCTTCGATAAGCCGACAGACGAAAAAGAGACCGGCTACATTGTTGAGATATATTCTAACTTTGAATCGGAGTACTTGGCCGTCGCTGGAAAGGAACATACGCCGACAAAGATGGTGCTTCGATACTGAGTCTCAGTGCTCGCGGAGGCCGATGTCGATCTATTCTGTCAAAGTGCCCTCCCGGATATGGAAGGTTCGGGGCAAAAAGAATGCATATGGCCTTGTTTCGAAAGGGAGGGCGAACGAGCGGCTTGGACAGGCAAGATTTGGCCGGGTCCACGTACCCATTCACGCCTTCTTCAGTCGCTACCTGCATGCTACTCGCCTGATTCAATGAAGGACGCGACCAGATACTTCGTGAGCAACTGTAGAGGCGTATGGCCGCGGTACGTCCCAGTTCCTACACGCAGGGGGCACTTCCCACATCCCTACACGTATGCCGCGGGCAGTACTACTGCGATACGTGTTGGCCGTCTCTTTAGCGCAACGCTTCCTGTACTGTCGTTATTCATGTTCCTCCTTCCCTCCGTTCTGGCGAAGAGCTGGCCAGGAGCCGATGAGTCAGTTGCGTGGCAATGGGGGAATACGGGAGAGGGCGTCATCTTGAGTCTCTTTAACTTTATTACTCCTGTACACTGTTTCCTCAGCGTGGCTCTCCAGCCGTGGGAAGACTGGATACCTCAGCCGCCTACCTTACGCCTGGTCGCCATGATAGTGGCCAAAATAGTATTGGCCCGAAGGACTGTCTCATGACTCTTTCAAGATTAAAGAGCATCAACGGACTACATGAATGTTATGGTGAGAAACTTTGTGAATTAGCATCTTCGTAAGTACATCGTCTGCAATGGAGAGGAAGCAGTACACACGTAGTATCGGTCCCTGAATCAGAGTTCGGGTCCATCTGGGCAGGACACTCGTCCGTCATCAAGTCGCTATAACGTAGGCCAAGAAATGAGCATGCTTTTACACGGAAAGAAGGGAGTGTCTTTGTAACATAGAGCTATGAGAGGACGGGGTTTATAAAGATAAGGAGTCTGACTGGCTACATGACAGCGACACGTGTAGCGCAATTCAGTTTACTCGTGCATCCAAGTATATCTTCCGGGCAGAACAGGCATAAAGAAGAGCTTTGCTCCGACTGAAAGAGCAGTATCGTCAGTCATTCGAGCCGCAACGGGGTTGTCAATGCTCCCCCGATTGTTCAAGAAAAGCATTATTAGTACTACGATCCTCAAAGCTTCCTCGAGCTCAATCTAACATATCTGCGTTCTATGAGGCAGACGCGTCAGCATCTTCAGTGAACATGTGGTGCTCGATGGTCTCGCTGGCTCTGCTCGCTCCCGTGGTCCTTGGAAGCGCACCCGGGCCCGAAAACCGGGTTGATATCGCGTACACGATGAGCGGCCGGTGCTACAACCCTAACTGGTGGATCTTCGCAAGTTGGTGGGACTTCGAGGTCCAGATCGAATCTAGCGGAAATCCAGATAATCTTTCCCGCCTGGAAGGCTACGTTTGCGAATTTGGGGCCCCTAAAGCAGCGATCGCTAGGGTCCCCCTACGAGCAGGCTTATTTGTTGACTTCACTTGTCGCGACGGTCACTCCTATTATCTTGCGCTCCTACCAGAAATTAGGGGCGATAAATCTGAGCTTAGGTCTAGTGCCGTTCTAAGGAAATACGGCGAGGAACATTCCCTGGGTTGGGGGAAGATCAGCAGCCAGGAGTGCTGGATATACGTGATAAAGCGACGTTGATCTGATCTCGGCTTCCCGCATACATGTACGCGGACGGTCAAGTCTGAAGAAATCTGTCGATGAGAGGTACTAAATAGAGGGCGTGAGTCTGCAGCAGAAATCAGCTCCGACATAAGAGTGCTACTTCTGGCCGATCTCTGTAGCTGTCGCGCACAGATGTATCGTTCCGCGCCGGGCGGCCGGCTGCGAGGTCGGGGTCGGTCGGGTTAGTGTTACGCAGACGACGTAGCTACCCTGATCTATGCCCGATCCCTGCAGGAGACGGCGGCCCGGGCCACGCACGCTTCGAGACAGCTCTACCAGTGGGGCGCTGGCAACGGCGTGGTGTTCGATCCTGACAACTAACTAGACTGAAGTCATCCGTTTCGGAAGTCCAGTGCTAGGTATGACTACAAGAAGGACCCGGAGCCCCCAGGAGTCGCCGCGTTTGAGCTGAGAGGCACGTAGACGGCGTGTGGGGATAGCGTGATCCATGTCGGTTAAAGATTATCTAGATCTGGCGTTCCACCACGTTGTCATCATTTTTTTTCTTTCATTTTATGACTTGTTACCCTGCTTTCATTTGTGTGAGACATGACAGTTCGCGTGACACAGTGGGACGTTGGCTTCCCCACGAGGAAGAATATCGAGTTCTCTGTCTTTGTAACACTTGAAAATGATTGCTGTCCAGAGGCCCTATTCTACATCGGAATAGAAAGTGCCTGGTGTTTCTACTACATCGCGGAAGGCACACACGCCCGCGTTTGCGACCAAACTCTAGGAAGTGAATACTACATGTATACTGGGTACATGTATGTCAGTAACCTCAAACTTGGCAGACCGCGCTTAAGGCGTTGACGGTAGGATGCTGAATAATAAAAGGAGTTGGCCTTCAAGCAGACCCACGGTGGAAACTTCGACTGAGGCTGGTGGTCGGGTGCAAGAGAACCACGGTAGGGCTTGGGCGGCCTACTTGTATACAGCTTCCATATAGCGCACTGGCCATTTCGGGGAGTCTTTCCGGCCGTAGTTACGACATAAAAAAGGGGGAGGGAGGCACCAGAGGTAACGGGGGAAGAGAAAGGCAGAGGCAAAGATGCGATCGACGTAGAGGCACGAGACAGGCACGAGAGGCAGAAAAGTAGGCAGAGACAGCAGACGAGAGGCACAAAGGACAGACGGTAGAGGTGGAGGCGCTAGAGAACATGAGAGAGGCGTGAGAGAGAGACAGAAGCAGATAGAAGTATGTAGAGCCTAGCCCAGCCCTGCGAGCCGCCCAGGTCTAGGTAGATCATTTTGGAATGGCGCCGGCCTATTCACAATAGATTGTCACCTTACTACTCGTTAAACTTGTCCTGTTCGGCAGCGCGTCTTTTCCCTTCATTCTTCACGTGTCATTCATATAATTTAGTACATCTACGCCTGCGCCAAGGTTGAACAGATTGACCTCCTGATTCAAGACTCGGAATACAAATGACATGTACATAATGTATATACGCTGGGGAGAAAAGGGGCCAACTTGACATAATTCGCCGTTCACGTTTTGAAGCTTTCCTTCCTCTAGCTTTTCGACATCTCGACATCTCGCACTGTGATCTAGCCAGTCCAGTCGGCTTCCTCAAAGGATCCAATCGAGGGATCCATCGCGCCATGTTCGACCGACCCCAAACCCGAGCACGACCATCAGAGGCTTCTCGCGCATGCCGACGACAGCCGCACGGCACCGGATTTCCATGGCATTCGCGACGATAGCTTCAAGACCGGGGCCCACAGACCAGCGAATTCAACAAACACTATCGCCGCACCAAAAAAAGACCGAACAAACGCCCTCGCCAACCAGGGATCTTCCCCCCCCTCCCCCCTCGGCAGCGTCAGGATGCTGCTGCCAATGTCTGACTCTGCATATGCGCGCTGCTTATGCATTTGTCTTGGCCTCGGAGCGGCATGACTTACACCAGCAGCAGGCCGCCGCTTCGACCCCCAAGCACAACCCGCGGCGGTTCAGGGCAGCGACACGCCGGCGGCTCCTCTGGACTTTCTTGTCTCGCCCCGGCGGCGCGGGCGTGTCAGATCGGCATGGCGCCCTGAGACAGAATGCCGAGCGGGCGGCCCTTTGGCTCGCTTGAGAATCAGGGATGGGGGAGTCGTGCTCCGTCCGAGACGCGGCGGGGTCATGTTCAGGCGGTTCGTGCCGTCGGACTGCGAACGCGTCTCCCTTCCTCGAGCTCGTGCGCGGGAGGCGTGAGGGAAACCGTCGCGGTTGAGGGGATCGCGAGCTGCAGCGTGCCGCGGGCTTGGCGTCCCCTGTCTGGCAAGTAAAAGCCGCTCCCTCTGCTGACATCACGTGGGATAGGGGAGTCTTATCACGGGCGTGGCCGACGACAGTTGCTTCGTGATCCATTGCTATGCTTGTCTCGTATCTATTCCTCAACCGGTAGACCGGTCCGTGCAAAGTCGCAGAGGCGCCTTCCAGGCTCAGCTCTGTTGAGCTTCTCCCAGCCGCTGCGTTTTTTTTTACTTTTTCACCTTTCAGATGTCTATATCTCGTATCCTGCAAGGTCTTGATGGGGGAAGGGGGAAAAAAAAAAGGGCAACGCTTAATGGGACGAGGAAACAAAAGGGAAAAAATGTGTCTCAGTCGTGTCAACTTCATGATGCAGATGGAACCATTCCTCCCCCCCTCACTGGTGCCGCCGACGCCAGCGACAAGCCTCGACGCCTCGCCAGCGCGAATCGCAGGCCGACTCATCCAGAGGCCGACTCTCATCCAGAGGCCGACTCGACGGCTTTGGCGGGGAGGCCGATGTGGCCCGGCTCGGACGGCGCCAGCCTCCCGCTTTCGCAGCTTAGCTTGAGCCACATGGTGTTGTCCTGCCGGCTGGCCTCCTGCTCGGCCTGCATCGCGCCCAGGGCCTTGAAGCCGCCGCGGATGCTGTCGGCCTCGTGGCTCTTGGCCCGCAGCACGCTCGTCGCCACCCGCGAGCTGTCGCCGTCGTAGCAGAGCAGCAGGACGCGCCGGTCTTGGATGAGCGCGCGCACCCCCTGGTCCGGAGACTTGAACGTCTCCTCGAGCCGCTGCCACAGCTCCTTGAGGATCTTGGGATCCGAGAACGGGCTGGGCGTGTCGCGCTCGACCAAGGGCATGTTGACCGACCCCGGCAGCCGGAATTGCTCAAAGTCGGACGCCTGCCGCAGGTCGACCACGACCGTGTCCGGCTTGGGGCGCACGAGGCCTTCCAGTTCCGAGCTCCCGTGCAGGGCCAGCTTGGACGCGAGCCGCAGGACGTCCTGGATGGCCGTCCGGTCTACGCCGAAGAAGTCGTCGAGGGCTTCTGTCGGGTCTCGCTCCCACTTCTCGTCGTATCGGTACAGGTCGACGCCCAAGAGTTCCTGCCAGGGTGCCGTCAGCCAGCCGATGGCATACTAGTCTCGACGGGGCATTCCAAAAAGAAGGGAGGAGGAGGAAGAAGAAGAACAAGAAGAAGAAAAGTACCTCGTTCCTGACCGGGGCAAAGTACGAGTCTCCCAACTTGTCAAAGTACTCGTTGATATACTGGTAAGGCAGGTCGCAGCAGAGAAAGGCGCAGTGGATCTCGCCGTCGGGTCCGGCCAGCTCCTGCAGCGTCCCATCCGCCTTGCGCTTCTCGATGAACTGGAACAAGCCCCTGAGGTTGAAGCCGGACGACGGGCCGCACACCAGGCCCTGCCGGATCAGGTCGAGAGACAGCGAGTAGGAATCGTGCGACCCGACTTCTTCGATCTGATCGACGGCCTCCCTCCACGGAAACTCCACAGGCGCCAGGAGCGCATAAGACCGTGGCCCGGGAACGCGGTCGCCGGCAGCGGTACATACTCTGCGGCCCTTTCGTCAGCCAAAACGCTTGCACCGGCTGTAGCACGGCCGAGTCTCCTCTTGTACACATACCCGAGGCGGAACACGGATGGCTTTGCTTGCTTGAAGTACGTGCCCAGTCCGGTCATTGTTCCTGCAGGGCACTCAGCTGCCGACCTCGTTTCGGCAGGCTGGCCGCTACTTACCCGAAGTTCCCATGCCGGCACATATCAGGTTGATCTCGGGCAATTGCCTGAGGATCTGCGGTCCCGTCCATTTCACGTGGGCTCTCCAGTTCTGCCGACCGTGGTTAGCGAGACAGACGGGACGTCGACGAGCTCGGCCCGACGGGATAGGAACAGACTGACATCGTCGTTCCCGTACTGGTCCGGGTTGATGGCAGACTCGGACTCCTGGGCCATCCTGTGGGCAGCCCGAATACCACCTCGCTCGTCGAGCGGTTCCGGCTGGGACGGACCTCCGAACAGAGTTCTGGAGACGGCGGTGTGAGTGATCAAGGTCCCCCCTTACGCGCCCCCCCCTCCCCCCGGAGTATCATGAAGGCAGAACTGACATGTCGATGCCGAAGACTTGCATTAGCCGAATCTTGGCCAGGCTGGTCTTGTTGCTCAAGAATGCCCGCACGTCGGGGAGGCCGTAGAAGGCGCGGGCTATGAGCGACATGGACAGCACCGTCGACCCGGAGCTATACTCAACCACCGTCTTGGTCTTACCCGGCTCGACGCTGTTCGTGAGCAGGTTCAATGCTGCGCGAAGCTCCCGGTTACCGCTTGCCCTGGCTCACCAAGGCGAGGAGAGCGACCGACTTACCAGGCATGGACTTGACGTTGTTGGCCGGGTGCATCGACATCATCTTGGCGTATATGCGAATGCCATGCTGCCGATACGGATTGAGACAGTCTGGGATCTCGACAAGAGGCAGGGGGGGCGAAGAGTCCGGGTCGAAGTACCGGCGAACCGAATCCGGGCCCCTGTAGACGTTGAGATGATTTGCATCGGCCATGTTGGGCGGCGTGCGGTGACGGGCGAGGAGGAGAGTAGGCAGAGAGAAGGTGAGTTGAGCAACGGTAGGGTTTGGGTTAGACTTTTCTGGGGAAAGCACTGAATGATACGCTCGCTCGAGGAAGCAAGGGAGTCCCGTTGCAGCTACGGGGGGTCTCAGTTCCTGTCCCTGGTGACGCCGTCCCGAAATGGTGACGCCGGCTTAATCTGTCTTGGGCCTAGGAACACCGCGGCTTTTTATCCTCGCCTCGCCCGAGTAGAGAGAAGAAGGGAGGGAAGAAAACGTGCTCGGACGTCTGCAACGGACAACGGCGCACACCATCAAGATCAGGATACGAAGACGCCCTGCTGAGGCAGTCGAAAAGTGGCCCTGCCGGCTACGACGAGCGGAAGCAGTCAGAGTTTCCAAAGGACCATGGCCCATGGCCCAGAGCCCCAATCAAAGGCCGCATCCTCCAGCGCCGGGGCCTCAGTCGAGCTACGGAAGGGGGGGCCATGAGGCACGGAAGAAAACAGGCTGGGCAGCTACGGCATCGGGGTTCCTGGCCGCGGCGGGCCACGGCGCAGGGACCTGTGGTGCCTCAAATAGATTCGCCGTCTCGGGTGGAGGCCATCGAAAGTCCACACGGGATGGAGCCGGGCACACGAGGACCCCGACGGGTCATCATGGGACTCCAGTCTGGCGATCCCCGTGAAACCGGCACGAGGGTGGGAGGAGGGATGGCAGAAAGAGGCAATTAGAGCGTGTTTCCGCCGACGGCCACCACGGCTCTCGTCGGCCGCGTCGGCCCAAAGGAGAGCTGACGAGGCGCGGATCGAGGCGGCTTACTATCAAGGTCGCATGCCGCATGGACGGGGTGCCATGATGCGTCCGTCAGGGCGGGCCCGTTGGGATCGGTTCGCGAGATGCATGTCCCTCATGGGCTGGCGGCAAATGGCTGATAGGCAGAGAGACCCGGAGGAGCGAACCCGGATAGACTTTCGGGAGGTGAGCGAACCCCTGTCCGGCTATCGAATTCGAATTCGGCGAGGGTTCCTCAAGGTTCGATGCAGAGGGAGTGCAGCGCTCCGCCGGCCGCAAGCCGCAGTCGATCTCGAGGACCTCCAAAGCTACCTCTCTACAGCCCCCTTGAGATTGGGCAACGAAGGAGTAGCAGTCAGTTGAGGGGGAGGAGGGGGAGCTGCGAGAGGGGAGGTGCCAAACTAAAGAGCTTGCCGTTAGCACCGTCTCCAAACATTCTCAAAAGCTCTCGCCCCAGCTGGCCTCCCTTTCTGGCGTAGGCGGACAGCCAGGTTTTAGACGCCACAGGCGCAAAATGACGCAGCGGCCCAGGATAAGCCTGTGACAATCGGCCGATGGGACCATAAAGGGGGGCAGGTCTCGAATTCCAAGAGACGGCCCTATCCACCCGCGAGTGCATAGCTGCCGGGCCCGGACAAATTAAAACAACAACGCGAGTCACCGCTCAAGGTCTTGCAGGGGGGAGGGGGGTCAAGATGGTAAGCAGGCATGGAGTTTCTCTCTCACCATCTAGACATCAAATATTGCACGTTGTACGTGCGTATGTACATACAGTTGTAAGTATGTGTAATGTCGTATGCGTAATCGTCGTCAGATAATGTGGTCGCGATGCTCCGCGACATGCAAGACGGGGGGCCGGGAACTGCCCCTATCTCGGGCTGTGAGCACAAATCCGTTGAGCCTCGGCCGGGCAGGAATAAGCTTAATTGACCATCTGGCCACTTACCCGTGCTCGTCGTCGGTGAGGCCACGCACGGCGCGCATAGGTCTCGGCTCGGGCTGATTGGGGCCCCCGGCGTCGTTGTAAGCGTCGTTGTAAGCGCCCAAGGCCGGGGTAAAGGCCTGCTTCATCTCTCCTTCTTTCCCCTTGGGCCTTGGCGCGCGCTGGGCAAGACGTTGGCTCTGATTGTCTCCGTCCCGGGCCCACGATGAGGGATAATGGCGGTCCGGGATGCATGAAAGTCTGGGCCAATCGGTCCAGTTCTCGATCATGTCCACACCGGCCACGTGAATCCAGCAAGGTCAAAGCGAAGCAAAGCAATATAAGAGCAATCTTCGTAGCAGTACTACCTAATACGAAGTAGGTTCGAAACTGGATCCGGAACGGGGTGGTGGACGGACAGGGGTGTTTAGCGAAGAGGAGCCCGAATCGACGGGCCGCAAGGTTGTATGGAATGGGACAGGATCCATCCGGACTGCGGGTTTTGGTTAACAGCCACAAAGGTTGTAACTTGTAAGTGAGGCCAGGCGGCACCCGACTCCTCCAAGCTCGACTCCTTCGGGCTCGACGCCTCCCCCTTCCCTCTCCTGGAGCCCCCCCCTTTCGTCGTCACGACGGTCATGGCCGCGTCGATTGCCTGCTGCTGCTGACCTGCCTGTGAGGTCTCCAATCGACCAAGGCGCGCGCAAGGAAGGACCGCGCATCGGGGCCGGCATCATGGAAAAGCAGGCCAACGCGGCCGCGGGCCCGCTCGTGACCGACGACGACAGCCCGCGGCGCAGCTCGAGCACGACGCCCAACGCCAGCGTCGACGTGCCGCCGGCCACGGACAAGGCTGCGGCGCACCAGTTCAACGAGCAGACCAACTATGTGCCCAAGCGGACAATCATCACCGTGAGCGGCCACGCCGCCCTGCCCCTTGCGAGCGACTGCGCTGACGGCCTCCATCTCCGGGTCAGATCTTCCTGGCCTGCGCAAGTGTCGACTTGCTGGCGCTCATGGACCAGACGACGCTCGCTGCCAGCCTGTACATCATCGGAAATGCGCTGGGGTCGACCAACCAGGTTTCGTGGATCGCCAGCGGATACTTCATGTGAGTCGGTCGGCGCAGGCTCGAGAGCTTGGTTGACGCGCGCCCACAGCACGTCCACCGTCGGCCAGCTTCTCTACGGGCGCCTTTCGGATATTTGGTCGCGCAAGGTCGTCTTGCTCGTCGGGCTCGCCATCTTCTTCATCGGCTCTTTGGCCTCCTCTCTCGCCCAGTCCGTGCTGCAGCTCACCATCTTCCGCGCATTCACCGGCGTCGGCGGCGGCGGCTTGATGACTGTCGCCCAGCTCATCGTTAGCGACGTCGTGCCGCTGCGAGAACGGGGCAAATATCAGGGCATTCTGGTAGGCCTCACGCAAGCCTCTCGCAGCCGCGAACCCTCTCTCGGATGCGACTGCCGCTGACTCGTCTTCCTCGCCCTCTCCGTGCCCTCCGTCCTGGTTTAGGGCGCAGTTGTCGCGATTGCCAATGGCATCGGCCCCGTCGTCGGAGGTGCCCTCTCCTCCCAATCTCGCGACTCTTGGCGCTGGATCTTCCGCCTGAATCTGCCCTTGACCGCTCTGACGACCGGATGCGTCATCTTCTTCATGCCATTGAAAAAGGTTCAGGGGGACTGGAAGCTGTAGGCTGCCGCCTTGACCCCACACCCAATACTCCCCTCATTCCGGGACGAGACGAAGCGGCGGAAGCCAGGGCGAGGCGCGTGCTGACCGACAGGCAGGAAGCTCAAGGCGGTCGACTTCATGGGCATCTTGCTCGCCTTCGCCGGCATGACAGTCGTGATTCTGGGCTTGACATGGGGAGGGCGCGAGTATGCGTGGAACTCGGCTCATGTCATTGCCACTTTGGCCGTCGGATCGGCCGTGTCGGCTGCTTTTGTCCTGTGGCAATGGAAAGGGCCGAGATATCCGCTGGTGCCTCGTATGGTCGTCCAACTGCGCCATCGGAATCCGAGGCCCCTGGCTGACGTGCTCAGTTCACATCTTCAAGTCCAAGATCGTCAACGGCGCGTGCCTGACCATGGCCATCAACGGATGGAACTTCGTCATGCAGGTCTATTACGTCCCGTCCTTCTACCAGCTCGTGTACGGCTACTCGGCCACCAAATCGGGGGCTATGCTACTGCCCATCACGATTCTGCAGACGGTCAGCAGCACGCTGTCGGGGCTGGTCGTCCACTGGATCGGCCGCTACCGCGAGTGCATCCTGTTCGGGTGGGTATGCTGGGCAGTGGGCCTGGGCCTGATGTCGACGCTCGACGAGTCGACGGGCGTTGATAAGCAGATCGGCTACGCCATCCTCATTGGAATAGGCGTCGGCAATACGCTGCAGCCGTGAGCATCGCCAGCCTTCCCCTCCCGGTCCTTGTGCCCCGTTGGCTGACGGCACGAAGCGCACTGATTGCAACGCAGGCAGGGGTCGAGAGACGCGACATGGCCGTTGTTACGTCGTTTAGGAAGTATGTCACCTCCGGCGGTCTTCCTTTGTGGATCATGGGGGTGGCGTGATGAACTGACGGGCGTTGTGACAAGCTTCGTGCGAAACCTCGGATCCACGCTCGGGCTGGCCGTCTCCGGAACCATCATGTGAGCATCACGAGCAAGGCGTGAGGGGGAGAATCGCTGGAGACGGGGCAAGGCTGACGGTCGAGCAACGCAGAAACAACATCCTCGCCCACGACCTGGCGTCCCTAGGCCTGGACAGTTCAGAGTCCAAGACGCTGCTGAGCAACCCGCAGACGTTCCTCGCCAGCGTGTCGCCCGAGGAGGCCGAGCGGGTCCGAGGCATTCTCATCCCGGCGTACCGGCAGGGCTTCCGCCTCATCTTCATCGTGGGCGCGTCGCTGGCCGCGCTGGCCTTTGTGCTGGCCTTTGTGCTGATGCCCCAGGTCGAGCTGTCGCGGCCCGACGATGCCAAGCTGAAGGAAGAAGGGCGCAAGGCTGAGGAGGAGAAGCGACAAAAGAAGAGTTCGGCCTAGGACCGGACTCGGGCTGCTTCCTTTTGCATGTGTCGCTCTTTCCGGGCCAGCATCTCGACTCCACAGCTCTTTTCCTCCTGTTTGCCTCTCTTCGATGTACTGTATTTAGATGCGCTTCGGCAAAGCAAAGCCGACTACATTGCATAGCTAGCCAAGGGCCATTGCCCAAAATGGGGTACATAGAGCGAGCGGAAATGTTGATAGAGTTGTTCCATACATTGTCGTATCTTGGCGACCTTGGACAATTGACTTTTTTCTGATCCGTTTCGAGACTCGCCCTGCTCATCCTATCTTCACAGCGCCGATCAGCAGCTAACCGTGCAGGCACAAGTACCTTGCGCATGGCACACAGTTGAGGCTCAAGGCATGATGCTCGATGGGTGATTCTGAGACTGTAAAGTAGCTGGTCCTGGTGACCCGGGGCATCTCCTGTCGAAGGCATGAGGAGGAAAAAAACGGGTTTTTGTGGTACAGAAGCGTATAGGGTAACCGTGTACTGCAGGCGAGGATTCCGGTCGCCCTCCTTCATCAACGGCCGGCTGAGCCCCGCAGCTCTGGCATCTCCTTTCGCCAACCCCTCAGTATCCGGACGTCGGCCGCGACCGAACTCCCGAAAGGCTTCCTCGCCTTTCTCCTTCCTCTTGGCAGGTCGGCAATAAGAAGGCTGTCACCGCCGCCGGCCATGACGCGGTTCCGGCCGTGCATCGACCTGCACGCCGGGCAGGTCAAGCAGATTGTTGGCGGGACGCTGGACAGCGCGTCGTCGGCGCTGCAGACCAACTACGTCTCCAAGCTGCCGGCGGCGCACTACGCCAAGCTGTACAGGGACCACGGGCTCGAGGGCGCCCATGTCATCATGCTCGGGCCGGGCAACGACGAGGCTGCCCAGATGGCGCTGCAGGCCTGGCCCGGGCACCTCCAGGTCGGGGGCGGTATCAACGACGGCAACGCCAAGCGGTGGCTGGACGCCGGAGCATCCAAGGTGAGACAGTCAAGGTGAGGGGGACGACGGACGACACCCGGCCTGTTTTCCAACTGGCCGACCAAGGTCAGGCGAGCGAGGACGAAGCGGCCCGCTCCGAGCAACACGATATCCGGACGAAACACCCTGCCCCCCCTTTCGGAAACCGCCACGACCGCGGGCTAACCATGGCGCTCCCTCTCTGCGATCACGTCTAGGTCATCATCACGTCCTTTTTGTTTCCGGACGGCCACTTCAGCCAGCCGAGGCTTGATGCCGTGCTGGAGGCCCTCGGCGGCGACCGGGACAAGCTGGTCATCGACCTGAGCTGCCGACGACGCGGGGACGAGAGCCGCTGGTTTGTGGCCATGAACAAGTGGCAGACGGTGACGGACATGGAGGTGACTCAAGGCAGGTTTCCCCTTCTCTCTGCATGCAGCTACCCTTCCCTCCATGCAGACGACCAGACTAAACGAAAACAACAACAACAACAATCATAACAACAACAGAGTCGATCAAGCTGCTGGAGCCGCACTGCTCCGAGTTTCTCATCCATGCGGCCGACAACGAGGGCCTGCAGAAGGGCATCGACGAGGCGCTGGTGGAGCGGCTGGCGCAGTGGTGCTCCATCCCTGTCACGTACGCGGGTGGAGGCCGCCGGCTGGAGGATCTGGAGCTGGTGCGGCGGCTGAGCGGAGGCAAGGTCGATCTCACGATAGGCAGCGCTCTGGACTGCTTCGGTGGGTCGGGCGTCAGGTTCGACGACTGTGTCGGATGGAACAAGGCCCAGGCTGGCGAAGCCGCCTAGTTGCGGAGACGGACAACGACGAGCATCGAACGAAGCCGCGGGGACTCGACACTTTTGCGCGTCTTCTTCTATCTACCCACCCACTGCTTTCGCTCCTTGAACAACGCTTTCCTCGCTCCCCTGTTTTTGTCCTGAGACGCCAATGATGATAAATCCCGTACCAAACGGCCACCCGACAAGCCAACACGTTGCGTCTCTGCCAATCATGAACCAACTCTATCCGTTATTCGTTTCCTTGCCATAAATCTGGCCCAGGATTAACGGATGCCCTCCCTACCTACTGTATGTATGTATGCATCTCCATCCACCGTCCAAAGGATTCGAGCGAGGACTGGCAGAAAGGTGCAGGATTTCGTCCCGTCTGTCGATTCCACGCCCCGCTTTCCTTCCTCCCTGCATCTCCTCATTTGGCTGACCCTGTCGACATTGACATGTTCATCTCCTCATTCTTCCCTCCGTACCCTTTCTCTGCGCACATATGCAGCTCTTCTACCTTGGCGTGTTCGTATTCCGTCTCTCAGGAGCAGAGAAGGAGAAATCCTCGAGGTTGCTGGGGACGACGGCGGGGATTAGCGCACGCCTGGACTCGAGGAATAAGGCAGACACGGACAGGAATAGATCATGGAGATCTGGGCAACAGGATGGATGGAACATGCTGCGCATGGGGCAGAGAGCTAGCCCATTGGCCAAGGAGCCGCTCGTGCCCCGGGCTGCTGGAAGACAGGGCATGTCAGGCTCGTGACCGAAGATGCAAAAGCGCGGTCAGGGGAAGGCAGGCTGCCATCGGTCTATGTACCATCTCTCTAATCTACCGTCTATCCCCAAAGTAAACATCTGAGCACAGGGCAGGGGGCAAGCCCGGCGCATCGTGGACGGCTCGTGACATGGTGATCTCGCATCGTGGACGGGCCAATGGACGGCCAATGCCGACTTGGGGTTCCATTGGCCGGGTGTAACAGCGGCGACATTGTCTGCAACAAAGATGAGTCGCTCCGACAGGCGCACGGAGAAATTGGCTAGGAGGAAGAAGAGAGAGAGAGAGAGAGAGAGAGAGAAGAGAAATGGAGAAGAAGTTGTGGGAGAGAGGCAGAGGACGAGGGAGAGGGAAGCAACAGAGGCCAGCTGTGGTGCATCGTCACCTATTGTTCTCCGCAGCAAGGTCTCAGACCCCTCTCAGCCCAGTTCGAGTTCTCGCCCAGCCGTCTGGCCACCTGTTCGTCTCACTCATCAACAAGCGAGGGCTCGCCGCGGTTCCCGGCTTCGGCGCGGGCAGCAGCCCCAATCAAAGGCATACATCCGCTCTCCTGCCTCGACCGTCCCGGATGGACGAGGCCGATGACGGGCTCGCACGGTCTTGCACGTGCGACGTGATACCACAGGGTCACGAAGAGATGGACAGGCACATGCCGTGAAGATTGTTCCTATGGATGCATGTATGTACAAATGTACGCACCCATGTATGTAGGTCCGAGTCGCTGCACAGCATTCGCTGCAAGGATGCCGTTTACGAATGTTTGCATGGCTAGCTGCCACTAGAGGACTCGCAAGCTGAATTGTTTTGGGAGAGGAGGCTGCCAGCGGCGTTTCAGCCTCACAACACGAAAAAAGAAAAGAAGAAAAAACATAACGGCTTTCCGGTTCGGCGGTCCCGTCCTTCTGTCTCGCTGCATCATGTGCTCCGGAGCATCAAACAATTGAACGGCCTCGATGGCCTCGCCTGCAGGTGGTATGTATGTATGTATGTATGTACCTTTCTTTCTGTTTTGTGGCGTGCCACGGGCGGCAGGGCGCTGGAAATAAGCGAATTGGCAGCTGGCAGGCCAGTGAGTGCCACTGAGCAGCGAGTGCGGACGGAGAGCGATAGGTACCTGCTCTGCCCGGTACCCCGGGGAGCGCGGCCAAGTACCAAACCTTTCAACAGCCGTACAGGCACAGGGTACATGCCGCATGTCCCGCCGCAGGCCTAAGCCCTTCCCAGGTACCTCTGCATGCGCGGCGCTCGCCCCCGCCCGGCAGGTACCGCGCGAGCCCCCTGTAGCCCGCGCGAGTACCTCCGATTGTTGCCAGGACAACGAGCAACGACGAGGCCGCAGCCTGTTTGTTTTGTGCAGGGCCAATCATGCCGCCCGAGGCCGTCACCTCGGCCGCGTTCCTTAAACGCTGGACCCGCGCCACCGTTCTGCCCTCGTCCCATCATCCATCGTCGCCGTTTGCCCGCCTTGCCCTCCACCGCCCGGGCAGAGAGAGGAAGCATCTCGACCGGATACATGCGGTCGCTTTTCGGGCCTCTCCTTTCATCCACCCGCTCGCTGGGTCCCGTGTTTGGCCAGCCTCTCTAATCTGGACCGCCACCGCCTCTCTCTCTGCCCGCCCGCCACTTTTCATCCACAGGACGACGGGGAAAAAAAAAATCCCCTGCGAGGGCCAGAACACGCCTGCGGATCGCCTCGCCCGCGACAAACGGCTCAGCCTCTTTGTCCATTCGCCAAGTCGGGGCATTCCATCTCATCTCGTCCCATTTGCTCGACTCCTCTCGCCGCATGCCAATGCATTCCAGTCTGGCCTAGTCCCCCAGCCCCAGTGATCAACAACGGGTCAAGATGGCCTCTGAACCGGTATGGCGAATCTCACTACCCTAATTTTTTTTCCCCGTCCTGCCACCGGCCCAGGGCCTTTGCCTCTTTGTTGGCCTTGGTCGGCCTCTCTAACGCCTCCCACCTCATCAGGTGCACCCGCTCCGCATTGCCAAACACACGCCCGGCTCGTCGCCCACCAAGATGTCGAGCGGCTTGCCGCGTCCTCTCTCTGAAATCTCCCCAACGGAGAAGAGGCGCAACTCGCCTAGCTGGCGCCAGTACACGCCGACAAAGGTTGGTCGCGATCCCGCTTCTGCCCTCCGCAAACGTGGCCCCCCCCCCACCCCCCCCCCCCCCCCCCCCCCCCCCCCCCCCCCCCCCCCCCCCCCCCCCCCCCCCCCCCCCCCCCCCCCCCCCCCCCCCCCCCCCCCCCCCCCCCCCCCCCCCCCCCCCCCCCCCCCCCCCCCCCCCCCCCCCCCCCCACCCCCCCCCCCCCCCCCCCCCCCCCCCCCCCCCCCCCCCACCCCCCCCCCCCCCCCCCCCCCCCCCCCCCCCCCCACCCCCCCCCCCCCCCCCCCCCCCCCCGCCCCC
>NJEV01000126.1:0-34170 GCA_002591385.1 Cordyceps sp. RAO-2017 | reverse complement strand
TTTTTTTTTTGCCCCCCCCTAATCGTCCGCAACCGGACGCGGACTCCGCGTTCACGGACGGCCGACTCGAGACGGACGGGAGCAAAATAAACGACGATAACTCCCGCCGGCAGCTGATTGCGCAGCGATTGCCCGATATCCTGTCCGTCCGCGACTGGTCGGCGGCGGGAGTGGCCGTGGTGGCGCCGGGACGACGCATGCCGCTGCGCCCCTCTCGGGCTGCCTTAGCCTCGATGACGCCTCTCTGGTCCTTTTCGAGTCTATAGATGTGTACGTATACAGATATTCCAACCCTCTGTTTTGGGTGGATGGGTAGAGACGCCTGCAACAGACGGACAGGGGTCCCGAGCGGGAGTAGATTATCAGGGTCGCGGGAGCGAAAAGGGGGCCAGGGGAGGGGGTGTGGCGGGAGCGGAGAGATAGGAGCAGACGCGGCCGGGGCGAGGAAAGGCTGCGACGGCCTTGTAGGGCATCTCCGTCGTTCGAGACGAGATATGATGGGCTGACCGTGTCGTCTCTGCGTGCGTTCTGGGCTGAGAGCGTGTAAGTGGCAAGGGCGGAAGGCGGAGAGGGCGGAGAAGAGCGGCGGAGGGAAGAAAAAAAAACGAATGCTACAAAGAGAACGAAGAGGGAAAAAAAAAAAAAAAAAAACTAAACTCAAATGACATAGGACGGTAAACACCGGTGGGATCGAGCGGCCGGCGGTGGGCGTCACGTGGAGTTGCGGCTCTTGGATGGGGGTCGCCGGCGTGGCCGCGCGCCCACCACACGCGCCGGCGGGGGGGGAGTCGCCCGCATTCGGGGCAGCCGTGGCCTGGACGCGCACCGCCGACGACCGGGTCGGAACGCGGGTGGGCGCTCGGAATCACGGAATGGCGAGGGATGGGCGACGACGCGCTGGCCTGCCGCCTGCGCTGGCCATCCCGCCGAAGGGGGGGGCAGAGGAAAAAGTAAAATGAGTGGCGAGAGGCATCGCAACCGATGGGGGGGCCGAGGCCGTGTGGGCGCGCTGTGCGGTGGGAGGACGGCGGCTGGGCTTGGAGTCGTGATGTTGCCCTGCCACGAAGGAAGAGGGGGGGCTGCGTGAGGCTCTCTGGCCGTCTTGCTTCCGTCCCGCTCTGTCTCCTTCCACCGCCGCCGGGCGAGCGGCCGGTCTGTCAGCCGGCCTGCCTCTCTGTGTTCGTCAGCCGGCCTGCCTCTCCCTGTTCGTCAGCCGGCCTGCCTCTCTGTGTTCGTCAGCCGGCCTGCCTCTCTCTCTTCGTCAGCCGGCCTGTCTCTCCGTCCACCGGACCCCCCGTAGACGTACGTAGAGCAGGACGGGATCCGACGCGAAGCCAGCCCGGTCAGAGGTCCGGGCACGTCCTGCCGCGCAAGCACGCTCCGTGCCACGTTTGAAAAAAAAAAAGAGAAAACAAAAGGAGAGACATGCCAAAACCCCCTCGCCTGTGCTGTCCCTGAAGCCAGCCCTCCGTCGTCCGTGGCAGGACGGCCAGCGAACATATGGAAAACTAGCTTTCTCCCCCTCGTGTCGAGGCCAGACCGGCGAGGCAGGCCGTCTGCTTGTGATACTGGCGGGAGTTCTGTGCCATGGCCTTTGAAAAAAAAAAGAATCATCGAGACTCCGTGTCCCTGCCTCCTCTGTGCTCGAGGCCAGTCCTCCGCCCTGTTGTCACTCGACGATCCCGCGAGAGAGGTGGAAAGTATGCTCGTTCCCTGAGCCCGGGCTGGGAAACGCCTCCCCGACCGAGAGGAGAAAAAGGGGGGAGAGTCGTCTTCCACGAGAATGTTCCCGTACCCTAAGCCGATCCTCTGCCCTCCATCGCTAGACAGTCCAAGAGGGGACACGACGACTGCTCCCGTTATATCTATCTAGTTTAGGAACTGCCGTCCCGGGCTTGGCCAGCGACCCTACGAGAATCATCTCCACGAGGCCTCCCCGAATCGAAGCCAGCCCTCCGTCCTCCGTCGATAGACAGTCCGAGAAATGCCACGAGTGCTGCTCCCTTAATATCTGCTGGGTTGGTAGACGCCGTCCCAGGCTCGGCCAGCGACCCTATAGGAATCATCTTCACGAGGCCCCCCCGAACCGAAGCCAACTGCCCGCCCTCCATCGCTAGACAGTCCGAGAGAGGACACGAGGACTGCTTCCGTTATATCTATCTAGTTTAGGAACTGCCGTCCCAGGCTCGGCCGGCAGCCCTGCGAGAATCATCTTTACGAGGCCTCCCCGAACCGAAGCCAACCGTCCGCCCTCCATCGCCAGACGGTCCAAGAGAGGACGCGAGAACTGCTCCCGTTATATCTGTCCACTAGGCTAGGAAGTGCCATCCTTGGCTGGGCCAGCAGCCTTCAAAGGAATCATCTTCCACGAGGCCTCCCCCGAACCGAAGCCAACCGTCCGCCCCCCATCGCTAGACGGTCCAAGAGGGGACACGAGGACTGCTTCCGTTACATCTATCTAGCTTAGGAAACACCGTACCGGGCTCGGCCAGCGGCCCTACAAGAACCATCGTCCGCAAGCCTCCCCCCCTCTTGCTGCCCGATCTCGAGCCCAGTCGTCCCCCGCCCATCACCCCAACACTCTCCTCCCTCGATGCCGCAGCAACGAGGACGAGAAAAGAGGCTGGGAGGATGATAACCGCCCTGTTCGTCCATCCCCATCTCCCACCCACCGACCAGCCAGACGACACGGCCTACTGAAAGAAAGACAGTTACGACCGCCTTGCGGATCGAATCGACGACCACCGAGCCTATCTACCCCCCCCTCCATCGCAGACACGGACGAGGCTGTTTCCGAGCCACGCACCAGTGGCTGGCGGCCCGTGGTCGCTCGCGAAAACCAAAGCTCGACGCCGCGGGCCGCCGGACAACAGCGTCCGCTTCTTCCGATAGCAGACACACGCCCCTACAGGCATCTTCCTCGATCAAAGACCGACAGTGTGCCCCCAGCGATATCGATCCCGGCCCCGTTCGCGTCCGCGGGCTACCAAGATGCGCTCGAGGATAGCATTGGTTTTCATGCCGTGCTTGCGAGACGTGTGGGCGATGCCCCGCCGCCAGAAGCTTGGCGAACTCGAAAACATGGTGTTCACGGTAGCCCGAGACGGACGGCATCGATCCGGGACACGACGGATGACACTTGAATATGACGGCTCGGGGGTTGTGCGACCACGACCCTTGGCCTGCTCCGAATACGGCTCGCCGAGCTTGTTTTCGACGGGAATAACTGCGGAGATGGTCGGCGTCTAGAGCCGGCTATCAGGCGCGTTGTGCCCTGCCGTCCCCTCAACAACTCGCCAGACTTGCAACGCCGTGATAAGCCCACCGGCTTTGGACTCCGCTTCCGTCTTTGTTTTTTCTTCTTTAGTCTACGACGTTCCAGGCGTACATGTACATGCAACCTCCGCGGCGCCACGTCAGGTCGGCGCAAGGGGCGTCGTCGCCCGGTCCGTCGTGCCCATCAGCTGCGCCAGCCAGAACTCGCGCCGGCAGTCGAGCACCCGCTCCATGTAGAACTGCGCGCAGACGCCCTCGTTGCACCCCCGAGCGACGTCGGCCTGGTACTGGTCGAGGAGCCCGGATGTCATGTCGCCCAGCCGACGGACCGTCAGCGGTTCGGTGAGCAGCACGGTAGGTTGCACGAGAGACGACGCCTGCGGCGAGAGAGATTGTTCGGGAGGGCTGGCCGTCTTCCGACTGCCTGTATCAACATCATTGTTCGGGGGGGGGCCCTCGTCTCTTGCGCGGGCAGACTCGGAGGACGAGTTGGGTGGCTTCTCGGGCTCACCCGTTGCGGTTGCGCTTGTGCGGGGCTCGTTTTGGTTCTGATGATCGATTTTGCGCTCTTGCCTACATTCTACTCCCTCACCTTCTCCGCCTTCAGGGGGAGGATTTGAACGATAATCGTCTCCGGCCGTTGCATTTCTCGGCTCCGTTCTTGAACGCCGCTCCACCGTCCGTTTCTCGCCTCGGGTGAAGGGAAGGTCACGGCGTTGCGGCATGAGTTCGCGGAATTTGGATGCTGTCGGCCACGCTTGCATAGTCCCTTTCTCTCCAGAGGTGGGTGACATGTGGTTGTGCGTGGGGCCTGTGAGATCACCCTGGACATTGAAAACCGGCGACGAATTCAGGTGCTGGCTGACTTCCGACGCCAGGACCCCAGATGACGACGACGATCGGAAGACAGGCGAGTACCCGGCCTCGGGCGCAATCCCGATTGCTCCCGTGGAGGACGCACGCAAACACTGGTGCATCGGCAGGACCATCTCGTTTGGAGAAAATGAATTTCTCAGTGGCGAGCTAACTCGTGGACGATGCAGATTGCCATTCTGCTTGCCGAGAAACAAGTTGTACGGGTTGAGCATGTCGTGTTGTTGTCGAAACATGTCGGGTGCACTGCTTTCTTGAGAACTCGCACACTCAAGTTGCCCATGATTCTCCCTGTAGACCAGGCTGCCGGATTGGGAGCTCTGCGATATCTCAGAAGGTACGGCAACGGAGTTGAGCAACGGGGTGAAGGGCCAGTCGTCGTTAGCGCCCGGACCATGGCCCATGTGAAGCCCCGGCAGTGGAGTGATGGAGGACAAACGCGGCCCCACGCCGATGCCGGCCGGCGCATGTAAGGCTAAAGAGCCCGCCGTCGTAGTTCCGTATTGGAGTGTCTCGTCCTTGATAGGAAAGCCCGCCTTCTTAAGCACGCAGACGGACAGGCAAAAGTCTCTGCAATCCTCGAACGCGGCCCGGACTTCATAGCTCTGCGAACGGACGCGGACGGTCAATTGTTGATATTCCCTTTCGGCGCCGACTGCGTCCGCCAGGGCCCGAGGATCGTGCAGGAGATCCGAGAGTCTGATGGAGAGCTGCGCAGCAAATCAGCCGCCATCTCCCCGAGGACGCAGACACGCCCACCATTTTCCGGAGAGCGCAATGGACGGTGAGGAGCAGGCTGTCCCGGCCCGTGCCCATCGATCGCTGGCCGTCCAGAGTCAGGGTGATGCCGCCGGCGAAATGCGCAGCTTCATAGACCCTGGTCTCGACGCCGTCTCGGACCTCGAGCCGGCCTAGGCGACAGGCGGAGACGGGCGTCGGCGGCGGCGACATGGGCTGCAGCGCGGGTAAGGGGGGCCTGTTCATGCGGCGAATAAGAAATTATGGATATCCTGGTGTCCTGGCCGGTTCATCAGAGGGCCTCGCATCCGATTGCTTCTGCGGCCGCGGTGAAGCTCCCCCAGCCTGGGCAGATGCACGTGGGGAATGCAGCCGATTGGCAGCTGTGGGGTCACGTGCAGATAAGATCGGCCGCCGCAGCCCTGCATTTTCGCGGCCATGGCGCCAGCGAGTCCATCGCTGCCCTGGCAGTGCAGCTTTAGGGGCCTCAAAAATCCGCCCGCCCTGCCACCGCAAACCGCAATCCGACCGTCGCCGTCTCTGGCCGTCGTCCAGCGCTCACGACCCCCGACGTCTGTCTCGCGGCGCGGCGCTCGCTCTTGGACGCTGCTTCGGTCGGCCGGCTTCGGCGCCGCGCGACGCGACCAGACCGACGAAGCGCATCGTGCGACAACGCGCAAGCAAAGCGAAGCCACCCCCCCCCTTCCCCTTTCTTTGCTCCATAAGGGCCGTAGGCGCGCCGCAGGATACGACTTGGAGGTTGTGATCGCATCCCTTGTGCTCGGCGGTACCTCTCGTGACGGCAACGGGCCGCTCTCAATTGGTCGCCAAAATGACCTCGTCGCCGCAAGAGGTGCAGCTGCACGCCATCGACCGCACGCCCGAATATGAAGAGTTCATGAACAAGCTGCGGGAATACCACGCCAAGCGAGGCACGATCCTGGATCCCGAACCCAGGGTCGGCATGATCCACCTGGACCTGTTCAAGGTCTTCAACCACATTGTCGCCAACGGCGGCTATGACAAGGTGTCGGAGGAGAAGCTGGCCTGGCGACGCATGGCTGCCGAGCTGGGGCTCTTCTCCAACAACGAGGCATCGACGGCCTTTTCGCTCAAGGAAAAGTTTTACAAGAATCTTGCCGCCTTCGAGATCAGCACCGTCCACGGCAAAGAGCCGCCGCCCAAGGAGATTCTCGAGGACGTCACGGCCAAGGGGGCCAGTTTGCTCACCCGCACACGGGAAAACTTCCGAGGCAAACGAGACGGGAACGTGAATGCGACCGACTCGGCCGCCTCGGGCGACGACGGGACGCCCACCCGCGAGCGCCCCGCTGCCGAGAACCCGACGTCGAGCGCGCGCGCCTCGCGCGGCCTGCGCGAGGCACCTCCGCAGAGAGTCATCTTCCAGCCCGACACGGGGTCCAAGCCGAGCCGAGTGACGAGGCACGCTTCCAGCAACCACCAGCAGCAGGCCGCGCACGCCGCCCCGCCGCCGGCGCCGGCCGCCCAGCCTCCGCCGCCGGCGAACCCCGCCAACATGCAGCCGATGCCTCACGGGGGCCACCACCACCTGCCGGGTGGGCGTGGCCCGTCCATCATGCACCACCCGCCGAACGGCGAGAACACGTCGCAGCTGGTGCTGTCGTACCAGCCCAAGCACCTGAAGGCGATGCAGCTCTGCCCGGTCGCCACGCCCGCCAGCGCGCCCAACACGTTCCAGACGAGCCGGCTGCCGCATCGCGCCGCCCCCGTCGATGCCGCCAACCGCCAGCCCATGCTCCCAGGCAGTGAGTGGAACCGTGCCGTGGGGAGAAGCGTCGGGTGCCGAGAGCTAACGCGGAGTCGTTGTTGCAGCTGGCTACGACGGGCCCAACATCTACACGCGCTGCCTGAATGCCCTGCGGTCCGGCCTTCCGGCCGAGCAGGCCTTCGCGCTCAACCACCTGGTCAAGATTTCGTACGAGAGAGGGGACAAGTATAGGTTCGACGCGTTTCCGGGACTGGCGGAGGGCCTGGTGGAAAAGGCGCTGCAGGTCGGGAGTCTCTTCTACCACGTCGAGTGGACCGTCTCGTGGGACTCGTACGCGGAAGCCGGCGACGTCGGCTCCCTAGACGGCAACTGCGGGACGCCCGACATCCTGCAGCGGATCCAGAACCTGGCGGAAAAGGACATGCCGGAAGTGCTACAGACGGAGAAGTACGCGGACGAGCTGGTACTGATCACGGAAGCCGTCCTGACGATCCGCAACATGGTGACGCTGCCGGAGAACGCGCACAACATGTCCGACTTCTACCCGCTCAAGGACCTGCTCTGCATCCTGCTGCACCTGCCCGTGCGGGACTCGCTGATCGAGATCAAGCACATGGCTCTGGACATTGCGGAGCAGCTGACGCCGTTCATGAGCCTCGAGGCGGACGACCCGCTGTACCGGACCCTGCTCTCGCAGCTGGGGTCGGAAGACCGGGGGACGATCCTGACGGCGCTGCGGGCGCTGGGGCGGGTTTCGATGAACCTGGAGGCGACGAACACGCTGGCCAACGTGACGGCGGGGGCGCTGCAGCGGATCGGCAACTGGCTGCTGCTCAACGACGACGAGCTGATCGACGCGTGCCTCGACTTCCTGTACCAGTACACGGCGGTGGTGGCCAACGTGGACCACCTGATGCGGTCGACGACGCCGGAGAGCCTGGTGGACCACCTGGTGCGGCTGCTGGCGCACGGGGCGCGCAAGGTGCAGCGGGAGTTTGTGCTGTTCCCGGAGCAGCGGCTGCCGTCGCGGGACGAGATCGCGCCGGTGCCGGAGGACCTGCTGCAGGAGATGGTGAAGCTGGAGGAGCCGGAGCGGGTGCACCGGTGGGTCAAGTGCTTCTTCGACGAGGACAACAACTCGTTCGTGACGCAGCTGGCGGCGTGGCAGGCGTACCAGTCGGCCTTTGCCGGGGCGCTCAAGGCGGCGGGCAAGGCGATGATCACGCCGGCCGACTTCATCCGGAGCAGCACGTCGGTCTACAAGAACTCGAACGCGCAGGTGCTGCGGGAGCCGGGCGAGGCGCAGCAAAAGTTCATCATCCACGGGATCCGGGCGCGGGCGCGGCCGCTGAGCTTCGACGGGACGGAGTACGGGCGGTGCCTGTGGGCGACGAACGCGGAGAAGAAGAACGAGAAGTGCGGGCAGTTCTACCTCAAGCCGGAGCAGATGGCGGAGCACATCCTGACGGCGCACCTGGGCGAGGAGCGCAACGGGGCGGGCCAGTTCAACAACGTGGAGCGCGAGTTCCGGTGCACGTGGGGCGAGTGCTTCAAGTACGAGCGGCCGAGCAAGATGCGGCTGCGGGACTTTGCGCGGCACGTCAACACGCACATCCTGGCGCTGTTGCCGGGCCACGAGGCGCAGGCGAAGCGGCAGGCGAAGCCGTGGGTGGTGCCGGCCAAGACGATGGCAGTGACGTACGAGGAGACGATGACGACGCGAGACGAGCGGAACCCCAACGGGCCGCCGCAGGCGGCGGGGATCCCGCTGAGCGCGGTGCTGGTGCTGCGCAACATTGCGCGCAACGTCGCCAAGACGGACGCGGACGAGGAGCTGGTCAAGCAGCAGCGGCGGACCAAGGGCGGCGAGCGCGGCGGCTGGAACGAGAGGCTGTTCCGGCCGGCGCTGCCGCGGCTCTTTGAGATTCTGACGGAGAACCGGGCCCTGGTAGGTTTTCCCGCCGACGACGGAGGGGAGGGAGAGGACGAGAAGAAAGGCTGACTGAGGGGATGACAGAGCCCGTACATTGCTTCGCTGCTGGACCTGATCCGCACCGAGACGGAGGACGAGGACGACGAGGACATGTGAGGCGGGCCGGCGGACGGGCGCACGCGATGCCCTCCAAAGGAGCATAGGGGAGGGGGGCAGACGGGCAGGAGACGGGAGTTGCTTTGGGGGGTTCTGGTCGGAAGCCGAAACGGTGATCCAGCGCGACGAGTTTATGGCAATGCGCGAGAATACCCTTCGCGGCGGCGTTTTAGGAACTCTTTTTCTTTTCTTTTTTTTTTTTTTTTACGTTGTGGCCGGACGGCGCGGCATGCCGAGCCCGTCTTGTACCGCTGCCGGCCGTCGTCGTCGGCGCGGGAGGCCACGGGGAGGAGGAGGGGGGAGGTAGTAGTGTCTACGAGGGAAGAATCAACGTTATCGCGGCCACGCTGCATCCCGGGGCCGTCTCTACTCGATAGGAAACCGGGGCCGCCGTGAGGCAGAGGGGATTTTGCGCCTGGCGACGGCGCCGGCAGACGACGAGGTTACACGCGCGGCACCGAGACGGCACGTGCATGCATAAGGCAGAGCCGACGAGCGGCGGGCATGCAGGGCACGGGCGCCGGCTGCCTCATGCGGGGGAGGAGGAGGAGGAGGAGGAGAAGGAGGAGAAGGCGGAAAAGTTGGGGAGAGGGCGAGCTGTTGGCCATGATGTCGTTGCCTTGCGTGTGCGCGGTCGGAGGGCCGGGGGACGGCGCACGGGACGGGGGAGGATGCGAGCTTCGAGACGGGGCTTGGGAGTGCCGGCTTTGAGACGGGGCAAGGAGAAGGGCGAGCTTCCAGACGGGACAAGGAGAAAGAGTGCGAGCCTCCAGACGGGACAAGGAGAAGAAAGAGTGCGAGCCTCCAGACCGAGGCTGCTGGCTGTTGTGCGGTGCGAAGAAGGGGGGGCGCTTATTCACGACGGCAACGAGAACGAGCCCTGTTACTCCGTCACGGCCAGGGGAGGGGGGAACGGTCGCGTGACCAGGCGGCCCAACATCCGAACCTCGGGAGCGGCGCAGCCCACGAAGCTATTCACAGCGCGGCTGAACGGCCGGGGGGGGGGGGGCGTGCGCGCACGACGCTGAGATGAGATACAAGCCCCCAGATCAATCTCGCTCCCCACGCCCATGGGGGGGGGAGTCAGGCAGAAAAATCGGCCGGTCGCGTGACGCCGACAAGATTGCGCCGCTCTTCCTTCTGGAATGGACATGTCCATCTCTCTTATTTTTGCGCCCCCCCGGCCTCTCGCGTGCGCCGGTCGCGGGGGAGCGATGCGAGCGGTCGCGTGCGCATCCGTCCGGCGTCGTTGCGCGACGGCCATTCACGCATGCGTGTGAGACACGCAGAGCCGCCTTTTCTTTTTTTTTTTTTTTTTTCCCTTCTCGATGGCGCACATGGGCCCAATAAGATAACGGAGCTGGACATGGCCCGGGATTTCGGTCGGCCGCCTCCTTTGGGGGAGCTCGCCGGGAACGCTCTCGACGGGCTCGGGAAGAGAAGAGGTGCTGAAATTCGGGGAGCCGTGGGCGCGAATCCTCGGCTCGATCCTTGTTTGGGCCCTGGTCGGCTGGGAGCCGCGCTGCCGGGTTGGCCGAAAGTCAATGGCATCGTACTTTGCTCTTATTGTCTTGCCTGGGCGACTGGGGATGAATGGCATTGTGTACCGTGGCCCCGGCGTCGGCGCAATCAAGGCCCGATGTCGAGACCCGCCTCTGTGTGTGAGTGTACTGTATGTATGCGCTCTCCCTGCTTTCCCGCCTCGAGTCTCGGGCACGCACCCACCCAGTCGGCCCTCGCCGCGTTGCTTTCTTCCTGTCTATCATCCTCCGAGGTTGGCTGTCCATCATCCTCAGAGGTCGACTGTCTTATCATCCTCCGAGGTTGAAGTAGGGTATAACACACAGGATATATACCTGACGTAAGCACAGCCCTCATCTCCCGCAGAGCCGCCAGGACGACAACTTTTTTTTTTTCTCGGAACGCCAAAAGGAAAACCCGGTCGCGTGCGTCCCCTGCCAACCGGCTCTTGCCCGCACACCACCAGCACACCCCTGCAGCCGGTCCGTGGCTGTTCACGATGCCGTTCCATGGTGTTTGGGCCTTTTTGTCCTTGCTTGGCTTTTGCGGCTCGGCGCCCGTCCGTCTGATCGGGTTCCGTCTGCCTGGTCCTTGGCGCCGACGCTGGTGGGCGGATGCTGCCGTCGTATTCTCGCGCTCGCCATCCCATCGTCCAACTGCTACCGCCCTCCCCCCCCCAAAAAAAAAAAAATCTCGACCAAACACGGTCCAAAGTGACGGCGGTCAAAGACACGGGCACAAAGCCGGCCTCGCCGTCCGAGGCGTCGTCCGTCAAGACACCCGCAGCCTCCCCGTCCCCGGCCATCGCCAGCGGGCCGAGAGACAGGCGCATTCCAGCCGCCCCGCCGGAACAGGCACAAGCCCGTGGCCGGCCGCGACCATGGCCCCATGTCTCGCCTCCCGCCCGCGTTGGGGAGGAGAAGAAAGGGGGGGGGGCGGAGGAGGAGAAGAGGCAAATGAACGAAGCCGTTGCTGCCAACGAAATAGGCCCGGCTGCTGTTTGCAGACGGCCTGCCCGTACACGCCCCCCCCCCCCGCTCGCTTCCGATGGAGGCGCAAAAGAAGCATAAAACGGCAGCGGCAGGATGGGAACCGTTTTCCTCTGCCCTGTCTATCATCTCCTCTTCCTCTCTCCCTCTCTCCCTCTCTCTCCGAACACATTCGTCCTTCCGCTCCGCTCGCCTTTCGCCATCGACCGGTGCAGGTCCCCCCCTCCCCCCTTTAAACCCCACGATTTTCCACACCGCACGCCCTCTCGCTGCCCCTGACCGAGCCGAGGCCCGACGGTGAAGGGAGGGAAACAAGCCAACAGGAAAGAGGAAGAGAGGGTGGAAAAAAAAAAAAAGTGGAAGAGCGCAGGCCGGACGGAGAGGGCTCCAGAGCTGCAGCGGCGCAGACGCAGCAGACAAGCGTTATCGAGGCAGGGCTGCCGATTCGCCCCATCTTGAGACGGGCCCGGACAGGCGGCCGGTTTCAAAGCGGTTAAAAAAAGAAGAGAGGACGAGCTTCTTCAGAGCTGTGTCCCGGTTTGCCTGGCCGCGCTGATCCCGAACCTCCGCTGTCAGAAGCTGGCCGCGCCCCCTATATCTGCCGCCACACATCGGGCCAAGAGGGGAAAAAAGGAGTCGAGAGTGAAGAGGCCAAGCGAACGACAGGGAACCAACAGGGCCCGCTCGGCACTCTCTCTCTCTGCCTCTCTCTCGCTGCCTCTCTGTCTCTCTTGCGGTTCTGATACCACACGCCCCCCCCTGGACCTTGCAACGACCCCCAGCAACGTCCCGGCAGCCCAGATTTGACGCTCCACTCCAGGGTCCAACGCCCTATTCACTCCCTCCCTCTCCTGCTCGGCCTCTCTGTCTCTTGCTCTTCCATCCATCCATCTCGACGGCCAAGGAGGGCTACAGCCCAACAGCACCCTCGCCACATATCAACCTCCACTCCCCTCCCTCCATCTCTCTCCCCTCTCATCCTCTCTCTCTCCCTCTCTCTCTCCCTCTTATCTCCTCGCTCTGTCCGACTCTCGTTCATATCTCGTTTCCCTTCTCCCTTGTGGACCATCCTGTTGTGACGGGTTGGGTTTCAACCTGCCTTTCAACTCTTCTCAATTCACAGCTATTCCGCCTTGAGAGATACCCCTTTCTGCCGTTTGCCTGCCACATCCCTCTATTTATTCCCTCCCCCCCCTTCCCCCTTCTTACATCCACAACTCTCTTCATCCGTCTCTCTCTCTCTCTCCCTTCTTCCTCCTCCTACTCTCATCCTCTGAACCCATCTCGACGACTCACACCAATCACCGTCGTCCCCCTCTCCCCCTCCCCCTTATCCCCCTCGTCCATCCACAAACGACAGTCCAGTCCACCATGTTCTCCGCCTCGCGCACCGGCCTGCGGCTCTCGCGAGCCTTGGCCGCCCCCCGCGTCGGCGCCGCCGCCCCCCGCGGCTCTCGCCTCCTGACGGCCTCGCGCGCCCTCTCCATCTCCGACACGACGACGAAGCAGAAGGCGGCGGCGCCCGAGGCGGCGACGAAGCCGCTGCACATCACCAGCTTCGGCGGCGGACACAGCCACAAGCAGACGATCCAGGTGGGCGGCGCGGGCGGCGGCACGGGCGGCGGCCTCGACGCCGGCATCGACGCCGTCGAGCCCGTCAGCGCCGACGTGTACGCGGCGATGCCGCAGACGCTGCGCTCCATGACCGTCTACGGCAAGGTCGTCCTGGTCACGGGCGGCGCGCGCGGGCTCGGCAACCAGATGGCGCGGGCCTGCGCCGAGGCCGGCGCCAAGGCGCTCGTCATCCTCGACGCCCAGAAGGAGCTGGGCGACCGGGCGGCCGAGGAGCTGCACCACAAGTCGGGCCTGCCCGTCTCCTTCATGGAGGTGGACGTGCGCAGCCCGGCCGTCATCGACGCGGCCGTGGCGGGCGCCGTCAAGCTGTACGGCGCGCCCGACGTGCTGGTGCACGCGGCCGGCATCGCCGACTCCAACATCAAGGCCGAGGAGTACCACCCGGACATGTTCCGGCGCCTGATCGACGTCAACCTCAACGGCACCTTCTACGTCGCCCAGGCGGCGGCCAAGGCGATGCTCGAGGCCGGCAAGCCCGGCAGCATGGTCCTGGTCGGCTCCATGTCCGGCTCCATCGTCAACCACCCGCAGGAGCAGTGCTGCTACAACGCCTCCAAGGCCGGCGTCGTCCACCTCGCCAAGTCGCTCGCCGCCGAGTGGGCCCGCTACGGCATCCGCGTCAACTGCATCTCCCCCGGCTACATGGACACGGCCCTCAACCGCGTCCCGGCCCTCGACGCCCAGAAGACCATCTGGCGCTCGCTGACGCCCCAGGGGCGCCTCGGCGGCGTCGACGAGCTCAACGGCCTGTGCGTCTACCTCGCCTCCGACTCATCCAGCTTCATGACCGGCGCCGACCTCCTCATCGACGGCGGCTACAGCCTCTGGTGATGTCGCCCTCCTCCTCCTCCTCCTCCTCCTTCTTCTTCTCCTAATCACCACCACCACCACCACCAATCCCATCGTCACGGCCGTGGAGCATCGCACACTTGCATCCCTTTCCGCGCAGAGGCAGAGTCATTTTCAAGCATCGACCCCCGTCATTTCCCATTCCCCTTTTTTTTGCGCCGGGGAACCGCATCTCGCCAGAGTTTTCATGTCCGGAGTTCAGGATCTCTCTCCGTCATTTCCGCCCTGCGCGCACCCATGGTCATTCCTGTCGTTTTTTTGTTCTTTTTCCGCATCTTGTCTAGACATCGAGAGTATCAACTAAAAAGCGGGGGGGAAGGTGTAGAAGAAAAAAAAAGCGTGGAGAGGGGGAGTTGGGGATGATAGAAGGGAGCAACGGCGGAGTTAGCGACGCGCGCGCGCAACCCGTCGGCCACGATAGATTCATCAGATAGAGCGAGGCGTGGGGGGCGGAAGACCTAGAGAAATACAGACACACAAGAGTTAATGACGCCTGACGTCTCCTCGCCGCGGTAGCTGTGCCCCGTTCGTGGTGGCCCACCGCCATGCATGAGGATCAGAGCGTGCGAAGGGCACACGGGATACTTCCCGACGCCGGACCTTGGCGGTTCGCTTCCCGCTTACTCGTGCTAAATCTCTCAGGATGGCGCCGGCCGAGTCCTTTGGAGCAAGCCAGCCAAAGCCACCAGAACCAGGGGAAGACTCGACTAGGTAAGCTGCGGTAATCTTCAAAAGGTCGTCGCGCGTCGAAGTAGAAATCGAAATAGTCGACTGCTTCACTTAGTCACGGCGAAGAAACGAACGTCTAAAAAGAGCCACCTAATAGGGATACTGAATTTAGACGCTGGTTACTCAGTGCCGGTGTGGTGAAGCAGTCGACTTTCCTACCCGGCAATCATATATCGGAAACGTGTAGCCAATTTGTGGAAATTTTCCAAAAAGGCAATAGGAGGGCGTTGGGAAATGTATAGCCACGTGATAGAAATAGTGGCTATAAGAACAATAGGGCCGGGAGACGTAGAGCCAGTTGGAAAAATATTGAAAAAGGCACTAGGAGGGCGTCGGGAAACACACAGCCGTTGACAAAGATACAATAAAAATGCGATAGGACGGCGTCGGGATATATATAGCAAGTTTATAGAAATGTTGCCAAAAGCACGTCGGGAAATGAATGCACAGCCATTTATAGAAATGTTTTACATTTATAGAAATGCTATACATTTATAGAAATGCTATACATTTATCAACTGTTATACATTTATGGAAATGTTATAAAAACGCATACAAGGGCATCGCATAGACCTCTAATCATGCGAGCACACACTTCACCTACAAAAAACACGCAACCATCGTGGCGGCCTGGTCAGCTCAGCGGCCAAAACGATCGGCAGCCATTGGCGCCACCATCAGACTCCGCCATCGGGCACGCTCTCCGATCCGACGGCGGTTGCAGGCACGAGGCTCGCAACGGGCCGCACGCCAGTCGACATGCCAGACGGACTTGCGTCTTGGGCCCGCCGTCAGAGCACGAGGACGAGTGGTGCACACCGAGTCTCTCTCCCCCTTCGTTCACCATCTACCCTCGTTCTCTATGGGAATCATCCGTCCGCAGACTCCCCCACACGCTCCCACCTGTCGCCCAGCACCCGAGGCCGCCATCACGACAAAGCCTACGGGCGGCGAGGCCTCACCACTCACGAGCACACGCGCGCCCCTTCACGTTGCAGAGACACAACCTTGCTCATCCTTCAGCTGTTGCTGCTGCTAGCGGGCCTCGACGCCTCTCACACGTCTCGAGGGAACGCCCCTCCTTCATCCCCACCCGCCATTCCTTCCTCTCTAGCTGTCTTCCGCCTCGCCTCTCCGTTGCCTTTCCATTGCCGTTTCGTCGTACCGTCACCAGCGACTACTCGCGCTTTCCGTTTCGTTGGGAGCATCAATCGTCCCGTCCAGGGGGGGGGGGGGTTGAGTATGAGAGGGGGAGTAGTGACAGGCCGCAGATGCTCCGCTATCCAATGCCCTCTCCATTGGGGAGCCCTGCTTGTCAGGGAGATGCGTCCGGCTCACGAGCTCGGCCGGCGGGAAAGAAGGAGACCAAGAGGTGGCGGGGTGGAGATGCGATGTCTATGTAGCAGAAGGGAACTGTCCATGAAAAAAAGAGAGGAAAAACGGTCCGTGGTCTCCCCAAAAGGCAGAAACTTTTTTTTGTTAGATCCAGTCAGCGGGATCGTATATCGCGGCGTCTCGAGTCCGGAGCAAATGGGTCTGTCGATTTCTCGGCTCCACAGGCCAAGACGTATTGGACGCTGTTGGTGTCTCTGGGATGCGGGAGACGGGTAATAGGAAAAGAAAAAAAGGGGGGGTAGGGGGGGTGGCGAGTTCGTCAACGGTCATAGCCGTGCTGCCGAACCACCTAATCGATTGCTCGCGGCATCTCCCGAGGAAAGCACTGGCAGTGGACCAGACCGATCCGGTGCACCACGGCATCGGCTGCCTCGCCAGCTTAGAGCGCCGTTGCCGCTCTTGCTATCAGAACACACGCGCTTTGCGCAGAAGTGTATCATCAATCGATCGAGACGAGTCAGGGCGTTGCCAGATTCGGTCGGCTGTCTGGGGTTCGGCGTGGCTGAAAGTGTGGGTTGCGGCTGTTTCGACTGGTGCGTTTGAGGCTGCTTCCACCTTTGCAAAGGTACCGAAATCCGAGCGCCATTCTCCAAGCCACCGGCATCGACCGCCAAGTTACTGTTTCCGAGCCTTTTCTTGCGCTCGCTGCTCGCGTGCGGCTCGTACGAGCGGCGAGAGTTGTACCAGATCGACGCACTGCTTCATGAACTCGTGCTGCACCCCAAGTTAGCACCACCCGTAACCGACGCCCGCGAAGCCTGAGGATCCCGGTTCATCTTACCCTGAGCAGGTCGTGAGCGCTGGCCCGCTTCTCGGGGTCCACCTTGAGGGCGAAGTAGAGAAAGTCGCGGAAGACGGGGGAGAGGTCGTGCTCATGCTTGATCTGCGGCGTCCCGTTGGTGGCAATCAACCACAGCGCCCGCAGCGGCGACTCGGTCAGGTAGGGCGGCTCGCCCTCAATCATCTCGATCGCCATGATTCCAAGAGACCAGATGTCGACCTTGCGGCCATATTCCTTTCTAGTGACAACCTCAGGCGCCATCCAGTACGGGGTCCCCACCATGGTCGTCCGCTTGTTCTGCGCCTCGTTGATGGTGGCACAGAAGCCGAAGTCAGCTGTGCAGGGTTAGCAAATCGTCATGGCAGGCACGCGTGCCTCCGTGTGCAACTCACTCAGCTTGATGTTGCCCTCGTTGGACAGCAGTATGTTGTCCGACTTGATGTCGCGGTGGATGACCCCCTTGGAGTGCAGATGCTGCAGTCCCTTGAGCGTCTCTCGGCAGACCGAGGCGATTTGGCCCTCGGTCATGATGTTGAAGGTGACGACATCCGTCAGGCTGCCGCCTTCCATGAATTCCATCACCACCCAGAGCTCGCCGCCGCAAAGGTAGCTGTCGATGAAGTTGACAATGTTGGGGTGCGAGCTGTCCTTCATGACGAGGATCTCGTTGATGATGAGGTCCTTCTTCGGCTGCTGCTCCAGGTTCATCTGCTTGATGGCGACGAGACGGTTGGTGCCCCGCTCGTAGCCGGTGAAGACGCCGCCCGAGGCGCCTTGGCCGATTTTGGTGAAGCCGCGGAAGACGTCCCGAGGGTCCCCCTCGTTGCATATCCGCCTCAGGGAGGCTATCACGTCGATCCCGTTGCTCTGCCGGGTCCGTTGCCTCGGCCTCGCCGCCGGGACGCCGCCGGCCTGTTGACGGGACGCGTGTTGGTGGCCGTTGGCCTCGACCGGTCGCCCGTAGCCAGGAACGTGGTGCGGCGCGGGGACCACGGCCTGCTGGGGCGCTTGTCTCTTGCTCGGGGCCCGGCTGACGTGGCCAGACATGGCCGCCTGGGCCTGGGTCAGAGCTTGCTCCTGCTGCTGCAGCATCAGCTGCTGCTGGTACGCAGTGGCCTGCGCCGCCTGGTTCGGCTGGGGCGTCGGCGGGCTGTAAGGCGACTGCCCGTTGGCCCGGGAGTTGGATCGTGAGCGGTGCTCTTCGGGCAGCATGGGCACGTTGTTGACCTTGGCCTGTCCGTACAGGCCAAGCGGCGAGTCCTCGCCCTGGTGGGACATTCCGATGGCCGAGTCTTTGGCCGTGTACGCGCTCGATGAGATGGACTTGCTGCTCATGCTGACCGGGGGCTTCGGCGCAGGTCGGCTGGGTATCATGTCCTTGCCATGGACTGGCGCCTGATTCCGCGAGGTCGGGACGGGGGGTGGGGGGCGCGGATTCTCGAAGCTCCCTGGCAAAGAACTGGTAAACCAACTGAAGTATGGGGGGAAGTTTAGAGGGATAAGGTTTGGCAATGAACATACCCATGTAGTTGGTAGGGTACATGGCTGGAGAGGGCTGATTCAACGGAGGGGTGCCGTATTGGCGCATGTCTGGGGAACCCGCATGATGGAACTTTTCCAGAATCTGATCTTCGGCAGGTCGCTCTGTTGTCTCCTTGTAGAACTGCAGGATGTCGACCATTGTCTGGGGGTTTTCCCGTCTCTCCTTTTCAGGAATCCCGCTCTCGTTGATTAACCTCTGCCATTCTTTGGGAAGGCCCTGTAGAAAGAGAAGCGAAGGAAGGAGAAAAAAAAGGTTAGCGCCACAATGCTGGAACAAAAAGGCAACGGAGAGGAATAATAGAAGAAGCAAAAAAAAAAGAGGGGTAGAGAGGGTTTCTCACCGTAAATTGTCCAGTACTGCTGTCGTATCCGACGTGGGTGACGTGGACGGGGTTTTCTGGGGCCGAAATGACAGGCTTCTTCTGGGAGCCGACCAAGCTATTGACGATGGCAGAGAGACCCGACTTCTTGCGAAGAATGCCGGGCTTGGGATCTTTGCTCTCGTCGGAGAATCGCTTCGGACTCGAGACGTGGGATTCGGGCATCCTTGCGGTGTGAGCCTTCTCCGAGACGGCAGGGTCCATGGAGGTGAAGGCGGCGGGCGAGCGGGCGGACGGGCTGGCAAGCCTGGGGTCGGCGACGGGCGGGGGGGGCGGAGGGTTGTTCGGGCGCTGGAGAGAGGACCGGGGGCTCGGCAGGCGGCTGGCCTCGATCTGGCTGAGGATGGCGGCGCCGTCAAAGGGCGCGCCGAGCAGTTCGTCGGATGGTTTGCGGCTCAGGCGCTGCAGGTGAAGATCGGACAGGCGGGTCGGGAGATTGGCAGGCGCGGCGTGGGCGCTGGTGCTGGGGTTGGGCGTGCCGACGCTGGAGGCGGCGACGTAGTCTCCTCCCTGGGGCAGGACGGGCGATGCATTCGACGACCACTGTGCGTGCCGAGGGGAGGAGCTCGAGTTGGACGCGTTGGAGAAGGAAGAGCGCACCGGGGGCACTTGGCCGAGGCTGCGGGAGCTGCGTTCGCTGTCGAGGGAGTGGGCGTCGTCGATGGCGGAGGAAGAGCGGCGGGTGTGGTGGTGGTGGTGGTTGTGGTTTTGGTGGTGGAGGGCGGGGGATTTCTTGACGAGTTTGCGACGTTGAGAAAGGCCGTTGGAGGGCAAGCTCTGGCCGTCCATGATACTGGCCACCCTTACCTAAAAAGGTCTCAGAGCGCGGCCGGGGCAGAGGGTGTGCGGCGAGGGAAAAGCGGTCCTTGCTGCGGGCTCCGTTTATTGCAACAATTTCGGCGCGGGCAGACGTGAGCGGGAGTGGGCGGGCGTGCCAAAAGAGCGCGCGTGGGATGCAGACGTCCCTCCCCAGTGGAGTGGCGCCAGAGCTACAGTACCTCGACTGCACGAGCACTCGTAATCAACGGGCCAGGGACGGGCGTGGGCGGCGGCCAGGTACTGCGCCCGTACATGCCTCGTTACATGCACGGTACAGGGCCTCGCGTCGTCGCAGCCGGCGGGTGCCCTCCGTCCAGGCGGCGGGTGCCCTCAGTTCAGTCAGTCCAGGCGGCGGGTGCCCTCGCATCAATCAGTCCAGGCGGCGGGCTCGGTCGGGGCGCGCGCTGTCCGTCGGTCCGCTTGCTCGTCGCTCGTCTCTGCGTCTCTGCCTCGTCTCTCTGCCTCGTCTCTCTGCCTCGTCTCCTCTGTGTTGTCTGCTCTCGTCCGCCGCCGCGTCAGAACAGGCCCGGGGTGCAGAGGAAGAGGGGAGAGGAAGGGAGGGGGGAGGCGACGAGGGAGGGGAGGGGAGTGCACGTCGGATGGGCGGGGAGGGGGTGAGGATTGTCGATAACCAGGTTATTTCGAGGTTAGGTAGGATAGGTGAGGTAGGCAGGTACCTTGGCAGCTCAGCGAACAGCAGGCTGGAGTCGCAGTAGGGATAAATGCTCTGCGCATGGACCCAAGTGCCAACAACAACAATCGAGTCGACAATCCGCCGCTGTACGAACAGAGGTCGAATATGGGGGGAGGGGGGAGGCGGAGTGGGAGGAGGAGCAGCAGTAGCAGTAGGAGGAGGAGGAGGAGGAGGAGGACAGGGTCAGAACGGGCAGAGTCACAGGAGCCAAAGGGCGGAAATGAATCAAGGGATGGCCAGGCTGGATTGATCGCGCGTGAATGGAGGATGAAGAGCCCGCACGCAGCATTTGCTGTCAATGCCGTTCAAGGTCTTGTTGCAGATTTGGGCACCACGTTGATGCGGTACGTACTGCTTGTTACTCGTCGCAGCCTCCCAGGGCTACCACGGAGACAGGGAGGGAAGGGAAAAAAAAAAACAAAGGCCACGATTGCCCACCAGCGCTGGACCTATGACAGGCTATTATGACCTCTACCTTGCCATGCTTCGTACATACCTTACCTCGTGCGCAATGGCGCTATCTTCGGGGTGGTGCAGTTCAAGCACGTACCTAAGGTAGCCGGCATTGACTTGGTTGATGAATGCTCCCCGCTACCTGCTAAGCTGGAGCTGTCGATGGCTCGACATCTCACAGTCTACTGCCTGCCACGGAGGCCCTACCAGGAGTAAAAAGCAGTACCTCGTGCTGAAGTACCTCGTCGCCGGCTACCGAGGTATGTACTGTACCTTTTTCAGTGCCAGGTACCTACCTAGGTACCTACAGCAATGAGTGCGCCCAGGGCACGTCAATCGTGATTGGTCCGGCTCCTTGGCCTTCTACCCTTTCAGGACGTAGCCCAGGGTCGCTCGCGCTACATGTACCTTGGCAGGCACCCAGGGCCGCCACCGAGAGGTGACTGTGCCCAAGATGCTAACCGCCCGAACACGTAGTGCGTGCTAGCATGTACATGCCCTGACATGTACCGCACGTACGTGTGTAGCTGATGGCTAGCATTTGCGCTAGGCTCACTATCTCGTCGGCCAGAGGCCTCGCCAGCAGGCAAATCGCAGTGGGCGCGGCGGAGGGCTTCGAGCGGCCAGCCCGTCCGTCGGAGAGCCATCGGCACAACAATCAGTCACCACCTGCCTTAGCGCGGGGCGACAGGTACCGCCGCCGTACCGGTGTCCGAGGTACGGGTGACTCCAAGGGCGGTGCAGCCGGTGCCAAGGAGCCAGACAGCCGCTGGCAGCTACCTACATACATACAACAGCGGCCAGCGCAGGCTCCTCCAGGCGGCCCCGGCAGGTCCCGCCTTTGTGGAGGCACTGCGCGGTACAGTGCGGGTGGCATCCGCAGCACAGGGAGGGGGGGGAGAGGAGACGGATCGAGCAGGAACCTGCCACTGGCCAGCACCGACAGGCTAGTGGAAAGGCGTTGGCCGGGCTCGGCACCTCGGGGTCGTGGAAGGGCGACGGATCAATGGAAGCACTGGCTGTCAGCGCTCGTGTGTTGCTTCACAAAGGCCACGAGGAGGAGCCCTGTGAGCTGTGTGGGTTGCAATGGAGACGAAAGAATTGACAATGGTTGGACGGCGCCCAACGTGGCCCACCACCCAGAGCTAACGGGTGTGTGTGTGTGTGTGAAGCGTGTGTGTGAAGCGTATGTGTGAAGCGTGTGTGTGAAGCGTGTGTGAAGCGTGTGCGAGTGTGTGCGAGTGTTTATGTAATGTTTGTACATGTGTAGGTAGGCCTTGCGCGCTTCCGTTTCATTTCACTCATCAATATCCGCAGGTACCCTGCCTGCTGCCTCTGTCCGCACGAGAGGGCGGCTGGCCAAGTGCATGCACACACATACATACATATGAGTCTGTGTATATCTCTAAATATCATATGCAAGGTAGGCAGGTACTAGTAGGCATGTAGTGTGCCGACTACGTATGTCCGTCATCTCATCAAACTCAAGCCTGCTGCTGCTGCTGCCAGACATTACGTCGTCGTCGTCGTCGTCTGCCAGCCGACGAGTGCGGGGGTGCCAGCAGCCTCCGGTACCTCGCCTTCCACGCGTGGCGACACCCGTGTCCGGCCAAGACTCGCTCTTGTATCGCGCATCCACGGTCGAGCCGTCGCCTGTCATGTCATCCCATCCGAGCCTTGCCGCCGACTGGCCGTTGGTCCTGGTCCTGGTCCTGGGGCGCGCGAGGCGAGAACAATGGAAGGCCTAGATTTGGCTCGTCCACGTCCCGGCGCGAGGCGGCCTAGCCCTACTGGCCCGCTAGCAGCACCTACCACCTTGGGTCAGGTACCTGCCGCCGGTGACCTGCCTCCCTACCAAGGCAGGCAAGCAGGCGCCTCGTAGGCAGGTACCGGCCAGGTACCTTACAGCCAGCACGTCCAATCACCAGCGCGACAGTGCCCGATACATGCCAAGTACCGGCCGTGTACTTGAGTATCTATGTACACACCGGTCCGCAGGCTGCTACCGTGCAATTCCGTCTGCGTTCCCACCTGGGGCTTGTTTTGGTCCCTTCAAGGCCAACTTCGTATGATCGGATGCTCCATCTGCTGCTACCACCCACCAGAGCCTCCCTGGGCGCCGGCCCCGTCTGCCCGCCCGGCCGGAGATCCAAGTCAACAAAACAAAAATAAAACAAACACATATCGAACATCCGCCAGGGCCGCACCGCGTCTCTCCCCCTCGTGCCATGGGCCGCTCACCAACAAGTGCTGTTGTAGACCTCAGGCCGAGCAACGATGGCTCGCCGTGAGACAAGTCTCTGCCGGGCGGACAGCAGCCGAGGCGTCGCGCATGTCTACACTTCGTACAGGCAGCGTGTACCGTGTGTGCGCGTGCGTGTGTGTCTATGTAGTTATGTATGTATGTATGTATGTATGTATGTGTATGTCAGTACCAGACAGCTGTTGATCGTGCCCAGCGGCGACGGCCTTGGCGCATGGATCAATGGTCGGGCAGAGGTCGGACGTTGCGGGCACGAAGCCGGCGTTTGGGCCCGTCTCACGCAGGCCCTCCCCAGGCCCTGCCCGGGCCATCCTTGCTCGACGCCTCCATTGATATCATATCCCCTGTTTCCACGGAACGAGGGAGGTGTCCAGCTCCCCGGGCGAATCGGCTGCTGCAGCACAAGCCTCGACGCATCTGGGCGGCTTTCCCTTCTCTTCGCTGCCGGCACACTTCATGGCCCCGAATCCTCGACGAACCGCCCGAGATCCGGTCTGAAGCTTTCTGCTTGCATGGAGTAGTGATACATCATGATGCAGACAAGTCGAGCATGAAAAAGGCCCAGCGAACACGGTACATACATACAATACAACACGCGGTTGCTCTTCGCCCGACCACAAACCATGTTGCGCAGCAGATGGTGCCACTGGTCAAGCTCGCGTGGCGACAAGGCAAAATCGAATCATCTTGTCAGACCCTGTTTGCAGGCGTTTGAGACAGTTCCCCCGCTTGTCGAGGCACCTCATATTTCACCAAGTCATCCTGGCTCCAGCACGAGACGAGGGCAACCCCGGCCCTCAAACAGACTAGGACTGGGCTGCGCAAAGGGGGGGGGGGGCTCCGGTTTTTGCCTCTGCCTGCCCTATGGTCAATGTCTATCTTTCTTGGTGGCACGCCCGATTGCAGGCGAGCAATGGTACTCACTCGGTAGCGGGTTTGCTCAAGATGGTAGCTGCTTCGTCGCCCTCGATGCCCTCCCGAGCCGTCCGGTGTCACCTTTGCGCTGCGTGATACTCAGCAGAGGTATTGCCCATGGCATCACAGGTTGCCTGTCTTCTCTTCCAAGTCCGTGCGGATTTCAACTGCCGGCTTGGCGGGCCAAGCATCGGCAGCCCGATCGCGATATCTTCGTCCTTCGCCGGAGAATAATGCCCCCGTGCGTCGATGCCTTTGCTTCGCGCTGCGGCTCAACAAACCTGAAGAATCTAGCCCACCCCGTCCGGGCCTTTCGTCAATCCGCCCCTCGGGTTCCGGGGACGACGTATGTGTGCACGTACGTATATTGTACATACATGCACACATACACATGCATTGAGCTTCCTCCGTTGTTGATCCCTCGCTGCACGGTTCAGATCATGAGTGGGACCGAGCCTTGGCGTGAGCAGTGTAGCTTTGTCGGCAAGGTGCATGCTGGTCGCGGCGTCTTGAGGTCGGCGTCGAGGGAGGCCTCAAGAAGTCAATTCGGCGTCTGGGGAAACCGTAATCGCCCGCCCTGCTTGGCGTGAGGTCGGCGTATGCTCAAGGCCTCAAGACATCGCCTCTTGGCGCGCCTCCTCGGCCGCTAGCAGGTGGTGAGACGGATGACGGCGGAATCGAGGACCAGGCGGCAGATGGCGTCGTAATTTTCATTCGACCGGCCGTAGATGCAGTGCTCAGCAGCTTCTTCGGACGGGGCCAAGGGCGGCGTGCGCTCAGACGCGGCAGGAAAATAAGACAACGGCAGCAGCCTTCACGGTCACACCATCGGACTCAGAGATCCCGGGCCGCGATCCAAGGATCCACTGCGCCTTTGCGGTGCTTGTGACGCACGTTGCAGCCGTTGCCCTATCGAGACCCGCCTCGTCGCCGTGGTGCATCGCGGTGGTGCTTTGGACTATCCGTTCGTTGCCTCGGCCAGCTTCGAGAGGCCGATATCGTGCCTTGCCCTGGACCGGTCGGGGATGACTGGGTCGGGGCTGACACTTGTTCGTCGACTTGTACCGTATGCCATGCCGAGGAACTTTTGTCGCGGCGTCGTTCGTACATACATCGTGCCACCATCGGTGCAGTGCGGTGATTACTCAGCATTTTCTAAGGACTCGGACTCAGGAGCATGCGGCGGGAAGATGATGCGGAGAGGTCCCGTGACTGTGCGCGTGACTTGCTCGAGACCACACCAGTCCACCACTCACGAGGCAGCGCTGGAGCGACCAACAATTTGAATTTTCGGTGGGGGCCGTTCTGCTGCGTGTCCATGAGCCCCACCGCCGGCCAAGACCCCTGACGGGCCAGAAAAGCCAACTTGAACTTCGCGAGAAAGCCGGAGAAACTTCCACATCACCCTCATCTCTGCCTGCTATCGCTGCATCCTGCCTCGCCCTCCGGCCTCGTCTTCAGCCACCCCGGTCTTCGCCGCCTCTTCTGGTCTACTCTTCTGGTCACCGGTATCCGTCATCATTTGGTGTCGAACATCATGTTCTAGGCACCGCCGCATCTCAACACTGTGTTGTATGGTATCGCCGCTCCGAAAAAAAAGCCCCTTTCTCTTCCGGTCTCCTGCCCTGCTCTGCTCGACGAGCACGAGCGCCATCTGTCTCGCTCCCAAATTGGTATGTCACCACCCTTTCAACCTCGATATTGGCTCAAATTTATCATGTCCCATTCCTCGACACCGGTCGCGCCTCGCTCACCCTCCGCCGCAGTCTCAAGTTCCATTCGGCCCCCGCCGTCGACGTCTTCCCGATTTGAATATATCGATTGCTCCTCTTCTCGGTCATCCGCCTTGTTCAAAACATGTCTACTGGAAACGCTGTGTCCGCCGCCGACATCGTAAACGGTGGCGAGGAATCCGCGGCTCAAAAGCTTCTTCAGAAGCACGCCGAGACGCACCACGTCACTGTTGAGGATGTCCCCGACGAAGACGCCCCCGTCAAGTCGGCCAGCAACGCGTCCGGCTCGCGAGCCACGCCCGTGAACGCCAAGGTCGAAACCCAGCAGAAGGGAGGCCAGGGCCCCAAGGCGCCCTTGGACACCCAGTCGCACGAACTCTTCCCCGAACTCGGAGCCCCCAAGGGCAAGAGCGCCAACGTCGCTCCTATCTGGGGCGCCAAGAGCAACGTGAACGGCGCGTCCAACGGTGCCGCATCCAATGGCGTTTCGCGATCCTCGACTCCCGCGTCGGGAGCTACGACTCCTCCGAAGAGCGCAACCCCGTCTATGTTCATCCCGGGGCGCAACGTCGAGTCCGTCACCCTCGAGCCGCAGTTCATCATGCCTCGAGGCCAACTTAAGCGACCGATTCCCGACATCATGAAAGACATCAACCGCAAGTCACGAGCGAACATTACCATGGCGACGGCCTCCAACGGCCGTCTGAGATTCGATGCGACTGGGCCTCAGGATGTTGCCCAGCAGGCTCTCAAGGATCTCATCCAGCAGATTGGGACAAGAGTACGGATCCATCCCCGCATCGTTGGCCCGACCGCGCGGGACATGACTGACATGTAGCAGACCTCCGTCAAAGTCCCGGTTCCGTACAACGCCCGAGCCCACATCATTGGAAAGGGCGGTTCGACCATCAGGGCCATTCAGGAAAAGACTGGGGCCAAGATTCAGCTGCCCAAGGTCGAGGATAATCACGCGCTTGACGAGGACGACGATGACGCCACAATTGATGTTATCGTCGAGGGCAATGCTCTCTCCGCTGCTTCGGCTCGAAACGAAATCCTCAAGATTGCAGGGGAGCGGTCGGCCAACATGCAGACCAAGGTTCGCGGCGTCCCGGCGGCCTTCTACCCCTTTATCGCCGGGCCGGGTAATTCGCTGGCGCAGGCCATGGAGGATAGCAATGGCGTGCAGATCCGCGTGCCTCCTCACCAGGCCTTTACGCGCGGGGTGCCGCCCGTGACCGCCTGTCCCGGCCAGAGACCCGTCTTCGCTCCCACTGGGGCTGATGACGATCACATCCAGCTCGCTGGCGACCGGGCCGCCGTGCAAAAGGTCCGTGCCGAGATCGAGCGTCAAGTCGCCCAACTCCGCGACCAGCTCGAAGCGGAGCAGCTCTCCATACAGAGGGGCCGGCACCAATTCATTGTCGGCAACCGAGGTGTTCCGGCGGATGACTTCTTTGCCGAGACAGGATGTGCCATCGTGCTGCCCTCGGAGGAGGAAGACGACATGGTGACGGTCATTGGTCCGGCTGACCGGGTGCCAGGAGCCCTCGACAGGGCCATGGACCTCGCCATGGGGATGCAGATGTCGAACATTGACGTTGCACGATTCCACCGCAACGCCCCGGGCGGAGCTGCTGCCCATGCTGGCTACGTCACCCGCTATCTGCGGCACCGCAAGGAGATTGACCGCCTCGAAAAGCTCTACAGCACGCACATCAACACGCCCTTCTCGCAGGAGGGCGCCCTTCCCTGGGAGCTGTACTCGAGGGAGGGCAAGAATGCCATTCGGGCCCAGTCCGAAATCACCGGCATCATTACTGGTCACCCTCCGTCACGCATGCAGACGCTGCCCATCGACCCCTTCTTCCACCAACACCTTCGCAACAATATCATGTCGAGGGTCAAAGAGGACTACGGCGTTCAGGTTGTGGTCCCGGACACGTCCGACCATGAAGCTCCCGTGTTGTTGGTGTTCGAGGGGCCGGACCCCTCCGACGGCCCTTACCAGCTTCCTCGCTCGAGGCCCTCGGACTCGGAGATTCGAGCCTTCCAGAGGGGTCTCGAGGATGCGCAGAAGCACATACTGGAACTCATCGGCAAGCAAGAGGCAATCACCAGTGCCTCCCTCGACGTGCCGCCCAAGTTTCACGAGAGGCTCCGCAGATTTATCAAGAAGGAACAGGAGAAGCGGCAATCTGATCAGATCCCGATCAGAGTGACCAAGGTCGGCACCACGGTCACGCTTCGAGGCCCCAAGTCTGCTGTGGAATCGCTGGCGAGCAAAGCTTCGGCCTTTGTCGAGCAGGAGAAGGAGGACGAAAAGGAGCGCGGCTTCACCCTGACCTTCGACTTTCCCCAGAAGTTTGCCAATCACCTCATTGGCAAGGGCGGTAGCAACATCAGGGAGCTCCGTGACCGCTTCGATGTTGAGATTCAGGTCCAAGACGGCAAAGTCGAGCTCAAGGGACCGAAAGCGAAGGCAGAGGCGGCCCGATCTCACATCCAGAGCCTCGGGCGGACCCTTGCGGACGAGACGACCCACGTGCTCAAGATCGACCCCAAGTACCACCGGGAGCTCATTGGAGCACAGGGGAGCCAGATTAACCGCTTGCAGACCCGCTACAAGGTTCTGATCTTCTTCCCACGATCCGTGAAAAATGTCGCCGACGACCAGTCCAACGCCGACGCGGCAAGCGAGGCTGGAAAGCCACGCCGACAGCAGGCGCCGGACGAGGTCATCATCCGCGGTCCCAAGAAGGGCGCGGACGAGGCCAGGGACGAGATCTTCTCGCTCCACAAGTACCTCGAGGAGCACTCCGCCACTGCGACGGTCCCCGTTCAGCAGAAGCAGGTCGGGTCACTGATCGGTCAAGGAGGGGCAGCCCTGGATGAGCTGCGACAGGCAACGGGTGCGAGGATCGACGTGCCTGCGGATCGCGACACGGAGATTGTCGAAATCTTGATCAAGGGGACGGCGTCCCAGGTCGCCAAGGCACGCAAGCTCCTCGAGGAGAAGCGTGCCATCTTCGACGACACCATCGTGCAGACAATCGATGTCGACAAGAAGCACCACAAGGCCCTGATCGGCCCTGGCGGTAAGTGCTCGGTGCGAGACGGCATGGTCGTGCCAGGCTTCTGACTGGGTTGCAGGCTCCATCCTTCGAGACATCGTGGTCAGAGCCGGAGGGTCTGACGACCGGCGCAACCTGGCCCGAACCATTCAGTTCCCCAAGCAAGACGCGGACGGAAGCACGATCAAGGTCGAGGGCCGGACGGAGACGGTTCACAAGATCATCAAACGAATCCAGGAGCTGGTGGCGGAGCGCGAGAGCCAGGTGACAGAGGTGGTGGAGGTGCCCATTGACAACCACCGATCCTTGATCGGCCGAGGTGGCGACATCAAGCGGCAGATGGAATCGAAGTTTACCGTATCGATCGACGTGCCCCGGCAGGGCGACGGCAATACCGGCGTCAAGGTGACTGGGCGGCCGGAGAACGTGACCAAGGCAAAGGAGCACATCTTGGGCATCGTCAAGCAGCAGCAGGGGGAGGCGATTCAGATCCCGCGCAGCGTCCATCACGCCGTGTCCAACAACGGCCAGCTCTTCCGCCAGCTCCGGAACAACTACCAGGTGACGGTAGATCATGCCGGTCAGAAGGTGCCGGCCAAGCCCGACTCGTCGACCAGGGCCAACAACGGCGCCCTGCCGCTGATCACGGACGACGCCGACGCCGCAGCGGATGCCCACTCGTGGAAGGTGGTCCAGACGGCCTCGGGGGAGCAGGGCGATATTGCCTGGGTCCTGCGGGGCACGCCCGAGAACACGGCCAAGGCCAAGGAGATGATCCAGAAGGCGCTGGAGCAGGCACATAGGAACGACGCGACAGGCTACCTCGTCCTGCCCGACCCCAGGACGTATCGCCACGTCATCGGACCCAACGGCTCGAAAGTAAATACCATCAGACAGCACAGCGGCTGCAGGATCCAGGTACCCCGGGACCAGGCCAAGGATGAGGCCATTGAGATCGTTGGCAGCATGGAGGGGGTCGAGAAGGCCAAGGACCTGATTCTCGCGGCTGTGAAGGAGGCCTTGGAGAAGGCCAGAGAATAGGGCTGAGGCGTATATGGGAGGGCCAGGGAAGCTCCAACCGAGATTGAAAAGAATATCCAAGAAAACTTCAACTTACACCAAGGATTCCAAGGAGGCTTAGCAGGGCACGATTTGGCTGGACTTGGCCACTCTGAACCGCTACCCGTAGCAGGAAGGGTGGATGACAGGATGAATGGTCGGCAAACGTACAAAGTTGCAGCGGTGAGCTGCGACTCGGAAGAGGGAGCATCTAAAAGCGGTGAAGCAGAAAGGGGTGGAAACGATGGCGACGATGTGGAAGAGTTGCAGGTGCAGGTGCAGGGAGTGGTTGAGGGCGAGCGAAAGTGCCAAGGGGTGTGTAGAAAAAGACGCGAGGCAGATGTGAGCTCTACTACTGCAACAGATTGATTTCTAAAATGGGAGGGTTGATGACGATTGAGTAAGAATTATGCGGATCAAGGTTGGCCAAGTCGAGATGGCTTCATGCCTTTTCTTTTTTTTTCCTTTGGCTGGGCTGGAGAAGGCGTATGGTTTAGGGTAGGCTTGTCGGCGCGACAGTGTAAAGATTACGGGCCGAATCCGACTATCAGCCCCACCGCGGCGGGTACCTGAGGACGTGTACTGAAGAGGTGTGCAGGAAATAGGACCTGGAAGAAAAAGCTCCCGAGCCCTGACGAAGCTTGGTGCGTGTCTCAGTCGACGTTTGACGTTTGAACAACGACAGCGATTGTGGAGGACGACGGCGTCCCGACTTGATACAGGCCCGTCATTGGCCTTGTCCTGGCCGAGCCAGCGGCTGCTCTCCTCGTCGAGACCCAAGCCTCCTGCCAACCGTCCCTCCCCCTTCTTGGCGGGCTGCCGAGCTTCCCTCATCCGAAGGCGACGACGACTGAGCAGGATTCACCAAGCGCAAAAACAGAACAGGGGAGGGCCGCGCCGACCGAGAGAAGAGCTTGACGAGGGGACGAAGCCATGACGATGGAGAAGGCGGCGCCGTGGGAGTCGGCACCGGCTCACGAGCAGCTCTTCGTGCTCGTCACCGGCGCAAACAGGTTCGTTGCTCGCACACAGCTCGGCTCCTGGAAGCACCCCTTGTTTCCCGGCCGAAGGCAATACGCCTGAAAGCTGGGGGCCGGAGGAAGAAAGGAGAAGGAGAAGAGAGAAAGGACGAGGGACGAGTCGTGAGGCGGAAACGGGGAAGGCTGACGGTCGGCGGGCGCCTCTGCTGCCTCTCCCGCCCTGTCTCTGCAGCGGAGTCGGCCTCGGGACGGCGCAGAGGCTTATCGACGAGTTCCTGGCGACGCGGTCGCTGACGGCGCACCTTGTCATACTGGCCACGACGCGGTCGGAGAGCAAGTCGCGACAGGCGATTCGCGACATACGCAGCTACGCGGCCCGCGCGGCGAAGGCGGCGCGGCGACCGGCAAGCGACGACGAAGACGAAGACGACGACGACGACGACATCCGGTGGCGGGACACGCTGGCGCGCATCCACGTCCTTAGCCTGCCGCTCGACCTGTGCGACCTCCGGGCCGTACGGAGCTTTGCCCGCAGGCTGGCCTCGGGCACGGTCAGCAACCCGGAACCGGACGAGGGCGAGGGCGAGGAGCCCCTGCGGGGAGTGAGGGTGCCGCGACTGGACAGTGTTGTCTTCAATGCCGCGTATGGCGGCTGGACGGGCTGCAGCTATCCCATGGCCGTCTGGTCCATCCTCACCAAGGGGCTCGTCCAGTCCGTCACCTGGCCCGACTTCAAGAATTCTCTGCCGACGTGCATCCTCAACGAGCAGGCGGACTACGGCTACGTAGGTCGAGAACAATTCCCCTCCTCTGGCCCTCCGCCATCCGCCCCCTCCGCCAATCTCACCGAAGCAACTTGACGATGGTCAGAAGAACGAAGAGAAAGAAAGCTGATTCGTAAGGTCGAGACAGCCGGCCAAGCCTCTTCTGGGCGAAGTCTTCGCCGCCTGCGTCTTCGGCCACTACATGCTCGCCCACGAGCTGCTCCCGCTCCTCAGCCGGCCCCAAGGCTCGGCTCTGGCCCCCGGGCGCATCATCTGGTCGTCGAGCCTCGAGGCCGTCAGCCGCGTCTTCAGCATCGACGACCTCCAGGGCTTCACGCGGTCCGCCGCCTACGAATCGGCCAAGCGGCTCACCGACCTCCTCGCCCTGTCGCACTCCCTGCCCGCCGCGCGGCCCTACAGCTCGCGCTGGCTGACGCTCGACGGCGACGGCGAGAAGGGGGCGGCGACGGCCGTGGTGCGTCCCCGGGTCTACCTCACGCACCCGGGCATCGTCGCCAGCACGCTCTTCCCCGTGCCCTGGTTCCTCTTCTGGGCCTACGAGCTCGCGCTGGCCCTGTCCCGCTGGCTGGGCTCGCCGTGGCACACGGTCGACGGCCACAGCGGCGCCAAGGCCGCCGTCTGGGTGACGCTGCAGCCGCAGGAGGCGCTGGACGAGATGGGCGCCGAGCGCGTCAAGTGGGGCAGCAGCGCCGACCGCCACCTCCGCGTCGACGTCAAGATGACCGAGGTCGAGGGCTGGGGGTGGCAGGGCCGGGTCGAGGAGGCCGACGGGCTCGGGTCCGGCGACGCGGCCGTCGGCGTGCTGCGCAAGTCTCGCGGCCGCAAGCACGGCGCCGTCGACGTCACGGACGAGGACATTGTGCGCTTCGAAGAGCTCGGCGCCAGCTGCTGGAGGCAGATGGAGGCGCTGAGGGCGACGTGGGAGGAGCTGCTCGACGAGGAGGAGGACGGCGTGCGTCAGTGACGGTCTGACCGTCACGCATCCCGGCCGGAGCGGGGACTGAGAGGCGCCCGGCACACTTACCGGCCACCGGGCGCAGATGGTTGTCTTCACTTAGCGAGAGTCCACTAATTCGATTTGCCTTCTGGCTCTCGACAAGCACCGACTGGCGAACGGCGCGCGATGGCACTGGGTGCTGAAGTTTTTTTTTATTTTTATATTTTCTATATCGGCATTACAACTCGTTAACATTACGTAGATCCAAGTGTCGTCGCGGCTGAACCAACGTGACGACGGGCAAGTAAAACGCAGACGTCCAAACGCACACACATACGAGATGGACCATTCTTCTTTGATCGCCCTGACGCCCGCTTGCGCCGTATACCCAACCCGAGAAGAAAGAAAGGTCACGGTTCCATTCGTGTACTTTTGCGCCGACGAGTGGCGCCACGTCGCATCATGGCGGTAGCAACGAGATGTCGAGCACGTGCGCGTGTGCAGCCGGCAACACAAGAGTCGGCTAGCCGGGCCCGCGGTTGTACTTGATGCGGCGCAGGAGGACCTTGTCCTTGCGGCCGAAGAGGCCGAGGAAGAGGGGCATGGGCGCGACGAGCATGGCGACGACGCCGTGGAAGACGAGCGAGCTCTTCATGTTGGCGGGCGGGTCGGCGTCGGGCCCGGCGGCGAGGGCGCCGCCGACGAGGACGAAGACGGCGCCGAAGAGCTGGCCGCCGGCCCAGGCCGTCGTGCTCGTCACCTCGGGGCTGAGCGGGTGGGACAGCTCGGTGAGGAACTCGAGCGCGACGGGGACGGAGGCGAAGCTGGCGGCGCCGAGGACGGCGAGCACCACGTACGGCCCGGCCACGGCCCGCGTCTCCGGCATCCAGACGAAGGCGAGGTAGCAGAGCGAGATGAGCGGGACGAAGAGCCGGATGGCCGGCAAGAAGGCCTTGGTGCGGTCGAGCACGGGCGACGCGACGGCGGCGAAGACGAGGCCGACGAAGATGAGCACCGCGCCCGCCACGCCCGCCTGGTCGTCGCTGAAGCCGTACGGCACCATCATCTGGTTCAGCAGCGACGAGACCGAGTTGAACAGGCCGACCTGGACGAAGAAGGGCACCAGCACCAGCCACAGCTCCGGCGAGCCGCCCACCGCCCGCGCCGACTGCCGCAGGTTGAGCTTGGGCGTCTCGGACGAGGGGCCGACGGGCGTCGGCGGGTGCGCCGGCACGAAGAAGGCGGGCGCGCACGCGATGGTCGACTGAACCAAAGGGGAAAAAAATAAAAAAAATAAGACGCCGCACAGTTAGCCAGCCAGCGACGGGGGTGGGAGAGAGGAGGAGTCGACGAGCACGCACGATGACGGAGACGTAGAGGACCATCTGCGACACATCGCCCGGCTGCCGCACCCACAGCGGGCAGACGAGCTGGGCGAGCGCGCCGCCCAGCGGGTTGGCCAGGCTGGCGACGGCCGTGGCCGCGACGCGCCCGCCGTCCGTGAACCAGATGTCCGAGTAGCGCGTCGGGGCCGAGAGGATGAACGGCTGGGCGAAGCCGATGAGGATCTGGCCGGCCATGGCGGGCGCCATGTGGCCGCCGCCGCGCGCCGTCGAGCCCGCGTACCGCACCCAGTTGCCCGCCAGCATCAGCACGGCGGCCACGACGAGCGCCGGCCGCGGCCCGCGGTGCAGCGCCGCGATCGCCAGCGGGAACACGGCCACGAAGGCGAGGAAGAAGGCCGTGCTGAGCCAGTTGATCGTCGCCAGCCCGACGCCGTAGTACTCGGCCGCCGCGCCGGCCACGGGCGCGTACGTGAGCCACTGTTGTATACGCATGTGTATATCATCATCCCGTTCCCCTCCCGGTCAGCCAAAGACGGAACAATAAAGGGGGAAGCACGGATGGGGA
>NJEV01000125.1:0-35956 GCA_002591385.1 Cordyceps sp. RAO-2017 | reverse complement strand
AAGGTCTCGTGGCGGAGCCCCTGGCCGGCGGGCATCGCGTCCTGGTCCGGCGGCGGGGTGATGAGCGGCACGTAGGCGGGCGGGCCGTCTTCGTGGCCCAGGGCCGGCACGGGGCGGTCGGTGGCCGTCAGGGCCGGGCCGGCGACGGCGAGGCACGGCGCCGCGGCCGCGAGGCCCATCCGCATCCTGGCTCCGGACGATTCCCCTTTTTAATTTTTTCTTCGTCCCCCTCTAAAACACTCGGCCTGTTCCGTTCTCGGGGCTCCGATCGGCGCAAGCGCGCCCGCCTCCCCTCCGGATGAAAACCTAAACGCGCAAATATAAAAAAAGAAGGATAAGAAGAATCGAGAGCAGAGCAATCGATGCCAACAAGGCGCCAGACTCGCAGCGGCTCGCCCTCACCGCCGCCTCTTATACCTGCGCGCAAGGGAGGACAGGATGGAGGGGGGCATGCCAGCGGTGGCGGGTCGGCGCCGTGCCCTGTGGGAGGCAACTCTATGTAAGGCGACGAGCACGTCCGGTCGGGCGCGCGCCCGTCTGGTGCCTCGCCGGGCCCTGCCTACGTCACCGGTGGGCTGTCCCCTTTCTCTCTCTTATGCGCCCGATGTCTTTATGCGCGACGCTGCACCGCCCTCTGGCCGTCCCACTCGCGGCTTGGCGTCGCCGTCGTCTTCCTCCTGCCAGAGAGATCAGGCGCCGACCGTCGTCCCGAAACACGACAGCCCCAGGCAGAAGCATAGAAAAAAAAAGAAGAAGGGAAAAAAGAAAAGGAGTGGAGGGAAAAAGCAGATAGACGTGTAGAAAGCGCGTGCAGCGGCTGCATCGATTCGCTGCCAACGGCCGTTATCGATAGCGCGCGCTAGCCGGCCATCCGCCTTCGCCTCGTCGTCGTCCTACCCGAGACCTCGCGCTCGACGAGGCTGCAGTCGGGCTTCACGTGCGCCGCATGCGTCGTGATCGATAGGCGCGGACGATTTGCTGCGGAACGGGCGTGAGGTGCTGGCTGGGGGGCTGCGGCGAAAGAGAGGCGAGACGGATGGCATTTTGCCTGATACAGCTTGCAGGTCCCCCTCGCAGAATACAGACATACACATACAGACGCTCACCACAAGTGCGTCCCTACCACGAGCCTGATATACCGTCATCGACACATATCTTGACACCCTTCCATTACTCGATACTCACTCCTACGTACTGCGCTTCCACCTACTGACACACGCAGCTGTCTTCAGCTAGCCAGACGCGAGATCGTCGTCCTCGCCGTAACACCGCGCCATGCCATGCATGCCTTGTCCGCCATCGATCCGCCTCGTGGCAGACAGGAGGAGAGAGGTCTGAAAACGAAACAAGAATGCCGCCGCCCTGTCGCTAGGCTTGGACCCCCTCCGCCTCCGCCTGTCTCTCGCCCACGGCCTTCGTCGCCTCGTCCTGCCCTCCCTCGCCGGCCGCCGCAGTCGTTGCCGGCGCCGGAGGTCCCTGCAGGACCCGGGGGTCCAGCAGCTCGGCCCACGAGACCGTCCGCTTGCCGTCGTCCTCGCCGTCGTCCTCGCCGTCGCCCTCCGAGTCGGGCACCTCGAACTTGTCGTACACCCGCTCTCCCGTCTTCTGGTCGTACATCTTCCGCCGGTCTTCGCGGTCCCGCGTCGCCAGCACCACGTGCACGTTGGCCGCGTCGCTGCCCGCCAGCACCCGCCCCGTCCGCTGCACCATCTGCGGCTGCCACCGCGTCGCCTTGGACATGGTCATCTGCTTCCACGTTATCACCATGCCCTCCGTGAGGCCGTCCGCCTGCGCTTCCGGCAGGCTGCCGACGTCGCCCGGCACGCAAGGGAGGTCGTCCACCGCCGCCTCCTCCGTCGCCATCTTGGACTGGCCCTCATGCTCCCATGCCTCGCTCCTCTGAGCCCTCCTCGGCGTCTCGCTCTTCCGGCCCTTGGTCCCTCGAGCCCAGCCGGGGTCCTCGTCCATGTACAGCCCGGAGTCGTCGTCCTCGTCGTAGTGCTCATTGAGCGAAAAGTCCTGTGACGCCCGCCCGCGCTTCCCCTTTTTTCGCCCCCGTTGTTGCGGGTCCCAGCGCTGCTTGAATGGAAACGGCGGTTCGCTCAGGACGACGCCGTCGCGGCAGCATTCTACCGCCCGGTATGTCACATACGGCCGCCAGTCCTCCAACCCGGCCTCGCTTGTATCTGCGCCCTTTCCGCTCACGCTTTCGCCGCTCTCTGTTAGCCGGGCATTCTTGACCGGCCGGACGTCTTTCATCAGCTGCTGCTTGATCTTCTCCTCGTCCGCCTTGTTCTTCGGCGGCTTGAGCCCGAGCGAGCCGAACAAGAGCCGTCGACTGGCGCCCAGCTCGATGCGCAGACGTCGTCCACCCGATGCCGGCTCGCTGGCGACTTCCTGCTCCCGCACCTCCTCTGCGCTGTCCCCATACGGTTTCAATACTTCCAGCGCCCGCAGCAGTTCTGCTTTGCGCTCCTCTAGAGGGGCCGGCTGATTGGCCTTCGCGGCTTGGTCTCCGACTGCTTCGCCATCGGCATTGGTAAGCTGTCGCTGGGCCATGTTCCTCCGTCTCCGGGCATTGCGTTTCTGCGTCCTCGTGAGTCGACCCGGTGCATCTGCAGTCGTCTTTCGCTTGGGCGCACGGCCTTTTTGGCTAGCTTGCCTAAAAAGGCCACGGCCCTCATTTTCATTGCCTTCGCCTTGAGCCTGGGCGGCGGCTTGGCTGTTCAGAGAGACGCCGTTATCGCTGTCGCTGTCGTTATCGCTGGATTCGGCTTCGCTGTCGCTAGAGTCGCTGCTGCTGCTCTTGGCCTCGCTGCTCTCGTCGCTGCCGCCTCCACTCTCGCTGCTCTGGTAGCTGCTGCTGTCGTCACTGTCGGAACTGGTGCAAGACGACGACGACGACGAAGTTGCTTCCGAGCTGCTGCTTTCGCCGTCGGCCTCTGCATCGTGTATCGAGCGGGACGCGTGTTGCTTCGGGAGAGCCTCGGGGCCTGTTCCATCGCTGGTCTCGACCACCTCGATCAGGGGTCTTGCGCCCGGACGCAAAATACCACCATCCTCTGCAGCTCTCGGGGGCGCTGCTTCTGTCGTGTCCAAGAGCCCCATCATTGAATTGTCCATCATTTCGTCAAAGCTGATGACAGGGTCATTCGATGCCTTCAGAGCGTCGTATGTTTGCCGCAGGTTTCTGTGCTTTCGGAGAAGTTCCAACTCGATGACAGTAGCCGGAGTAAAGGGAAAGGCTGCCCGTAGCGCCACGATGGCGTCCAGTGAACCCAGATCCAAACTACCCAACCTCGCAGTCGATGCAGATTCGACCGATCGAAATAGTGGAGCAGACCTGGGGTCGCCAACAGGCAAGTCATCGCCGACGTTCAGGTTATCCTCTTTCAGCAGTCTGAGTTCGTCCGCAGCCTCTTGCTGATCTTCCGCGGCCATCGCATCGGCTTCTTCGTCTTCTGTTCCATACGCATCTTGTTCTTCCTCTTCGGACTCGATGAAAGATTCGTCGTCTTCGTCTTGTGAGGGACGGGAACCCATCAGACTCGAAAACATCCGTCTCTTCGGGAGTATGGGGGGGCACCTACCAGTGCCTGCTAGCAACAACGGGCCTTCTGGAAGCAACCGAGGCTCTCGCGCTTCGTTTTCTTCATCTTCATCGTCGAAATGGCCGTAGCCATCATAGTCGAGGGCGGTGCGGACTCGCTTGCGAGGTGGGAGTTCCAGTGCGGGGCGATCTCGAGGGCTTCTGAGCCACGGCCTGCCAAAGACGAGGCCGTCAATGAGGTGCTTGCCGTCTGAGGTGATTTGGTGGCGCCCATTCAGCCGCCGTCGCTTGAGATCTTCGCCTTGGAGACATCGAATCCTATTGCGCGATCGCGGTATTCTTGTCAGCCTTCATGGTCCATGTCTGGGAAGAGAGCCGGGCGTTGCGTACAAGACTTGATCGTCACTTTGAAGTATTTGAGAAATCGGCTGGAAGTGCAGGCATTCGTATGTTCCACCCAGCCCATCGGCAAGCTCCACGACGTAGTCCTCGAGGCCCCATTCACCGCCCTCAAGTGGTATCACTTGGCTGATCTGGGCCAAGAACTTGGAGACGGTCAAGTCGTCGGAGCGCTCGCAGGGCCACACAAGCTTGACATCAGGAACGCCGTGGCGCTGGACCGAGACGCGCAGGCGGAGGAGATCTCGAGACGGCATCGCGGGCGGTCTTTTGGCTAGTCGCTATGTTCGGTGCATGGTGTCTCTCGACGCTCGGATGAAAAAAAAAAAGGTTCAGGCGTCAAATGGCGGAGTGGTCGAAGAGAAAGAAACGCGCCGAGAACCGCACGTGGAGAGCGGTGTGCGAGAGGTCTTTGATAAAGCCTGCACAGACGGGCGATGAATAAAAAGGTCACTGGGAAGTGGTTGTTTCTCTGAGGCCGCGATGCCTGTTCCGTTGGCAGATGCCTAGCACTTTCTTCGCGGCCAGAAGGCAGAGCCGCGCTGATAAGATAAGACGGGTGGAGACTGCGTCGTGGACTTTAGGTCGTTTTAAGCTTCATATTGATGGGCTAAAAGCTCAAACGCTGGAGGAATCATGAATAATTATGCCGCACACTACTGAGCACCAAAAATACCACGTTGAGACGATCGAGCTAATATTCTGGCACGAGGATACGTTTTCGCCTGACTTTTGTCGCTGTCTCGTGGGAATGAATAACTGTCTTATACCCGCCGGTCAGACCGCACTGCGTCCGAAGCAGCACTTTTTTCGTAGTCATGAGACTAATGATTCATTCGAAGACTTGCTGGACATTTCCCTTCGCAGCACGCTCCCACGGCGCAACCGTAGAAATCCACCTCTTTCCAATACCGACTCTCCGTCCCAGGGTACCTACCATTGGCAAAAAACTCTGCAGTGCGTAAAAAAACCATAGTCATATCCCCATCTTTTCTGTCGAGTGCTTGGAAAGGCAAGGTGACAAGTCGCTTGCTTTGACTAGGTAGCTCACGAGGCGTCGGACGCGGTAAAGGCATCCGCAACATCATTGGAGTAATCATCATCGCTGCTAACATAGAACTCTCCCAACTTGGGGAAAGCGGTTTTCATGGCAGAAGCCAGCTCCTGAGACGACGGATTTCTGCCGCAAGGTAAGCGTTGTGCAACCTGGCAGCGGGATTTGAGGCTTCACGCCGCCTGCTAGACTCACTCGGAAGGCGGTCTTTCAAGACCACCAAGGTCCAGATAGTGCAAGTTGGGAAAGGAAAACTTGGCGCGGTCGTCGCCGGACAGTGGGCTCATGTCGAAGACCTGAGGCATGGTACACATCTCGAGAAGCGGGCAGTGCTTTGCGAGGGAGGCCAGAGAGAGGACAGACAGGTTTGACTGGATCATGAAGCGGATACGCCGCAGAGAGCGGAGCTGGGAAACAAGCTCGTCAAAGTCGGTGTCAGAGAAGCTCGACTGGAAGGCAGTAACTTCTGCCTTATCTTCCGCTTCATCCGGACCTACGGTCAGCTCCTCGAGCTGGGTCAGCTTCTTCAGGGACAGAATCTCATGCTTCGGAAGTTCTGTGGCGGCGGAAAAGGACAGCGACAGCTCGCGCAAGGTAGTTAGAGAGGCGAGCCTGCCCACAACGGTGGCGTCGGCGTCTTGAACCGTCAGCTCAAGCCTATTGAGCTGCGTGGCCAGCCGGACGAGAGTCGGCACGGCCGAAGAGGGGACGGTGAGCTGGAGGTTTCGCAGCGCCCGGAAGGGCTGGAGGACTTGGGTCGAAATACGCTGAAGGAGCTCGGCGGAGCACGTTTTCCCGATCATGAGGCTGGAAAGGCTCGGGCGGTCCGCGAGATGCAGCATGAGGTCGTCGGTGATGAGGTGGTCCATGCCGTGGAGAAAGACCATGTGCTCGAGCGAGGTGTACTCGGCGAGAAAGGTGGCGAAGAAGTCGGGCTGGACGGCGGCGCCGGGCGAGTCGATGAGAATCCTGCGCAGACGCCAGCTCTTGGCGCGCAGCTGCTGGAGCAGGTCATGGTCGAGGTCGCCGCCGTAGAAGGAGAAAGACTCGAGCGGGGGCTGGAAGTACTGGCGGATGTGGTAGGAGCCGTCGCTGGGTCGGTAGGCGTCGAGGGAGATGTGCTTGAGGCTGGAGAAGCGCAGGTGTTGGAAGCGGGCGTGATAGGCGGCATCCTCGTCGCCCGAGAAGGCGAGCAAGGTGATCTTGGAGGCGTAGATCTGGCGGCGCTGCTCCGGCACGGCGGCCAGCGCCTCGCAGCCGGCGCGCCGCCAGAGGACATCACTCGCGCACGTGAACCACTTCTTGCTGGCGCGCATCGCCGCCGTCAGCGCCGGCGAGTCGAGGCAGTCGAAGATGGCGACGAGGATCTCGGGCAGGGCCAGGGCCAGGCTGGCGCTGGACGGCGAGCCCATGGCGGCGGCACACGAGAGCGGCCTCTTGGAAGAAGCTGGGCGAGAGCTCGGGCGGCGAGCGGCGGGCGGCGGGCGGAGAAGCGCTCGGAGGTCTTGGAGCGATCGATCGGCTTAAGCCTCTGCTGGTAAGGCGTCGTCGTCGTCGACTCTTGGGCTGCCGAGCGGCTGGCTCTTGAGCAGGGCCTAAAAGGGCAAGCCTAGGAGCGAAGGATCGACCCGCCCGGTAAACTCTGCCCCGCCCACCGCCTTCCCGCTTCTCCGCTTCCCCACGCAGGCACTGACTTACCTAAGCCACTTGCCCAATCGGGGCAGGCGCCCGCGCGGGTGAGAGAGACCGTGAAGATCATGGATAGAGACCATGAATGGAGAGTCTCCGGACCGACCACTTCTTGAGCTGCCTTCGGCCGAGGCGCCGAGGACAATGTGAAACAAAGACGGCATACGAGAGCTGGCAGTCTCTTTCGCACATTACACCATCCAACCATGGGAGAAGCGATGCCGTCGTTCCACGGCCTGCTGGTATTTTCCAACCCTAGCTGGCATGTTCATGTCCAGAAATGGAACAGGAGTCCGAAACAAGATGATGCAATGAAAATCGGTCTATGAGCATGTCCGGGAGCTCGAGGACGTGCGATCCAAATCGACCACATGCTGCCCTCACTCAAGGTATTTATATTTCGCTTCACACCGCACTGCTGGCTCAAATATTTTCGCCATCAATTGCTCACACTCTCTCAATCACTTCAATCGCCATACAGAAGCACACGACTTTCCCCTGCTCTCCGCGACCTACACATCTTCACCGCTCGACTCTCCACCTCCTATTTTCACAATGAAGCTGCTCGGCGCCACCGTCTTGTTCGTCAATCTCTACGCTGCCGTCTACGGGGCTCCAACACAGGCAAACGACATGGTGTCTTCCTCAATCACCGCAAAAGAGGGAAACTCGAGGCCAGAAAACAATCCCAGCATCCACCACCACTCCTACAAGAGGGTACCGATGCATGTGTCCAACATGACCATTTCATCAATTCACGAAAAGAAGTGTCCCGGGCCTGGGGGGCGGTTCTACCCCTGTAAGGCGACAGGGCAATGACCAAGGAATTCCCACGGGTCAGGAGCGGTTCAGCAAATTTCTTAGCTTATAATTTTAATGTCTTCAAGTTCGATACTACAGCTTGGAGGAATCCCTACCACTAATATAATACGATGTCATCCAACTGGCCTGCTGTCTCAAGAATCTCTGCCCAAGCATCAGGTGCTCTATCCGCTACGTGACGATGTATGATGCTGAAACCGCTGTAAGCTACTAGTCTCTGAGACATCAGGAGTTGTCTGTCAAGTGCCTGTTTCGCCCTAGTTCGCATTGTCATCTTTGCCCTTGCTATATCATACACCTATTGTCATCCACGTTTCCGTCTGGAATGACTGTACGTTGCTCTACCTTATTACATAGGTGATAATCATTTGGGAATCAGAGAGCCATGAGAACGCTCTTTGATAGACGCGACACTGCGCAGAAGGTCACTGTATCGCCCAGAGCGCAGACGAAAGTGAGCCACTGTCTCAGGCCGGCCGCGATGCCGACAAAGAGATTATTTCAATGTTGGCTGCATGTCCTTTTGCCACAGGACGTAGGCAGCGAAGCGTGGGGCCACTCCACGTTCGAGGAAGCTGAGACATTTAATACGAGTAGCCGGGCGTGTCAACCCTGGATAGCAGATTGGCTGACCAGCTTAATGTGAGACTTACAGGGAATTTGATGCTATCTTGATCATTAAATATCCCAAAGAAGACTCTCAACGGTTCGGACTCTCTCCCGACACCCCATGCTCTTCCTGCAGCCTGTTGTTGCGCATGCGATGTCATGCAGGCGATTGATTTCGCCATCGAGGAGTTCGTGTTGGAACAACCATCTAAGACACCAGGTGCCTGCATTTCAACCTCGCAGATGCCACTACGTCATCACCTGCCCAAGAGTTTGAAGTATTTAGAGCGGCCTTTGGAAACGGTGCTTCCCTTGAACAGAGATAAATGAGCATGAGTTATCCGACATGGATATCTAGAGGCCGACTTGTAAAAGATTTCAGATTCTAGATTGAAGAAAAAGCGATTACCGCTTTGATCGGTATGGATTCATATCAGTCGGGGAGAGGACGGCCGAGAAACTAGCGGAACCCATGTTTTCTGATCGAGAGGTCAATTCTTGCGAACCGAACTCTGCTTGAAAAGAGCAAGATACTACTCTAATAAATCCGTAGACCGTGAAAAGCGCGAAGCTGTCCATATCTATCTATCAGCGGAAAAAAAAACGTGGCTAGTTGATACTGTTTCGTGAGGTCTGGTTAGTGACGACAATGCCCGTTTCGTATTCGTATTCGTAGATTACCCGCGAAAAAAAGGACCCGATTTTGATCTACGCGAGTCACTATCTCGGGTTAGCTGCCATGAAGGACCCGCAGGCTTAAAAAGCGGAGCAGGCCGATATTATAGAAGGGTGGTTGAGGCTGATTTACGGAAGCCGACAATGTAGGCAAGGCCTCGTTTGTGGCCAAAAAGCATAACCAAGTACGAGCCGCACCAGCTATCAGGATCAGCGGACGCGGCAGTACCTTGCGTGTGCTACAGAGTTCCTGCATCAGTACCGTGTTCACAAGGTTTCTGGAACATACGTGCGAATCGGGTAGCGAACGACGTCATCAAAAGAGAAAAGGGGAACCATCGAGTGATTTGGACCGTCGGGCAAAAGTCGCATCCCACTTTCTTGGAATGCCTTGTGCCCGACACGGCCCAGAGATGAACATGGAACTCGATTCTAATGCTGTCTGTCTATGTTCTCAGCAGGTAGGACCTTGGCGCGTGCCCCCCCTTCTGACAGGGGGCTGTGTATACTTTGGGAATCCGATAGATGTTGATGACCAGGGTGGATTTCTTTCTAAGGCATCGATCGAGATTCTGCAATGTATTAGCACCCAGGTCGTTTAAAACCAGAGTATCTATTACTAGGTAGCTTCGATCAGCATCGCGGATAGCGATTACAGCCCAGCTTAGAGAACCTCTACTTTCGTATAAGCCAGATATATTTCCATTGACTTAAATACCTGCCTTTCCGCCTGCCTCTAATGCCTTTACCACTTGTGTGCCCTGTTTTCCTGCGTTTCGTGCCTCTGCTTCGTATACCCACCGCCCTCTATGCCCTCGGTACAGAGAGGCAGAGATAGAGATAGTGAAAAGCAAGAAGCAGAGGTGTGTTGGAGGGATCACAGGTAGATGAAGGCAGCCCAGGTAGGTAGCCGGGGAATAGGGCAGAAAAGAAGGCAAGAAAGAAGGCACGAAGGCAAGCAGTGGCACACAGAGGTAGCAAGTGGCAAACAGAGGTCCTTTATCTAAAGGAAAGGAATAGCTAAATGGAGATGAGGTCTAATGATAGAAGACCGATAGATAATTCAGCCTTGAAAATCATTTGCATATACACCCCCGTCTGACGACAAGAGTCAAGGTTGTACGAGATACATGGAATCTAAGCGAATTCTCATGCAGTGGTAAGTACTCATCTTGTCTGCTTCGCCCGCTTTTTGAGCCTTGCTTAACTCGTAGCAGGGCAGGTACGAAGCACGACTGCCGTCAGGCATCCATAACGCCTTCTCCTCTTAATGCACGTGAGAAAAAATGCCGCAATCTTCAAGACACTCAAAGATCAAGGGCCTGGAGAGAAGCCCGAGTTTCTGCGGAAGAATATGACCAAGCTCTGATGGAGGAATACGAGGACAAGCTACGCGCGAATTGCAGGCGACGTCGGCGTGAGAGACAGGATGAATCAAGTTCTCCAGCGCAAGACGAACGAGATCAACCAAGATGCGTGGAAACTGAAGTTTGGCGGTTCTGAGATCCAAGTTAAAGAGCTTGCGCAGCACGTCCTGGCCACTATTGGCCGAGTCGATGAATATGTCAGCAAAGCCGCGAGCACAAACGCGTATGCCTGGACAGCCTGGGCAGGCGTGGGTCTCTTGCTGCCGGTTAGTCGCCTAACTGTTCAGTATTCACACTACCAGCCCGATGCTAACTGCCGGCCTGTCTCTGCAGCTTTTCCTCAATCCATCAAAGGAGGGGGCGTCCCTGGCGAAGAGCCTGGTATTTATCTCGTCGCTTATCGCCCAGAGCCGGATGTGGGAGGATCTCTATGTGCGGCACGACGAGTCCAAGCCAGGCCAAGGTGGATCGTTCGCGCTGTCTTATACAGTCTAGAAGGGTGCTCTAATTTTGCTTTACCGGCATATTCTCAGGTTTCAGGCCAAGAGCTACTGCTATCTCGCTAGCAATGCCGCCTTGCGTCTGGGACTGAACTTTGTTAAGCTGAACGACTGGGAGACCATGCTCGATGGTGTCCGTGAGCAGGAGCGTGGCTTCCATGCCGTTAACCAAATCTGGCGGGATGCGGAGTACGACGAGGCATGCAGAGCAGCCGAGAGGCGACACCATTAAGTCGTACGCAGCTGGGACACTATCGGACTCGACGTCTCCGGTTTGCGGAGGACGGTCGAGAATGCTCAAGGGGACGAGAAGCGCGCCAATCTGCTTGCCTGGCTATTCCAGGTCGACCCGTCTGATTTATACAATACTGCCCATGATAAGCATGAGAGCGGCGAACGCCCAAGCACCAAGGAGCTCGAGGCCGCGCTCATGGCTACTATACACGAGTTCTCGATAGTTCATATTATCCTTGACGGCCTCGAAGAATGCCCGACGATGGGTGACGAGCGGGAAAAGGTTTTGCAATTTCTCCGCCGTATCATGGCCGTGGCGCTAGATGATCTCCATATCTTCTGCACAAGTCGCGAGGAACAGGACATTGCCGCAGTCATGGCCTCCATAGTATGTACTCCTTAAAGAACAGAAATCGACCTGACCGCGTGTCAGGACGGCCTGGACCACGACATCGGTCAACACATCGATTCGACGCTGGCGTCCGATAGCTAGGTCGTGGCCGGGAAGCGTCAAGGCCGAGGCAAAGGACGCCCTGGTCAAGAAAGCAGGCGGCATGTATGTTGTTGGAAAGGGGATTTCGGTCTCGTTGAAGTGAGTGATTCGCTGATAATAGTCCCCAGGTTTCAGTACATCTTCCACCAGTTCGAGGCCCTCCAGAGTCTTTCGTCCGCCGGCTTGATTCGCGAAGCTCTCCGAAACCCTCCTGACGGACTCGATGCGACGTACGACAGGTTGCTTCAAAGCACAGACCGGAGATTAAAGCGCCAGATTGCGAGCTTGCTGAAATGGCTCGTCTTTTAGAATAGGAAGCTCCACGTCGACGAGCTCGCTGAGATCTTCATACTCTGTCCCGGTCATGACGTCATTCTCAACGAGTGTGAGCGGCTCTTCAAGGCCGAAGATGTAATTAAATAACCGTATAGCCTGGTTATCGTTCAAAGGGAAGTTGGCGAAGTGAGCAATGAAGTCCGCCTGGCGCACTTCTCCATCAAAGAGCACCCGACGTCTAGTTGCATTGCTGCCACGCGGTTCGCATTCTCCGAGTCCGACGCCCACCTGCACATTGGACATTCATGCGTCGTTTATCACCTCCAATGCAGCTCTGTGAACAAATCAGACGTCAGATGCCGCAGACTTGCGAGGTATGCAGCCTGCAACTGGGCGCTTCATCTTGACTTGGTACCGCGTCGATGTTGGCCGCCCAAGGCTGCTAGCATGGTTGCATGTGCTCTTACTATGCGCAGCCAGAGCGTGCTCAACATGACCGAAGCCTTACGCTTTAGAGGTAGGTAAACACTCGACTCGGTGGCTACTATGCCGACCTTGGTATCTCTCGGCGAGCTGAGGCCTTGGTCAACTCACCGACACGCTGCTCAGTGAAGGTTCCGGCGTGAATGAGGATCTGAATACGGCTCTTGAATACGCGGCAGCTGGAGGAAACACAGATATTGTCAATCTCCTCCTCGAAAAGGGTGCAGACATCAATGCAGGCTGTGCTGCTGGATTTGGCAGCGGGCTGCACGCAGCCGCAGCCACAGGGCACGAGGAGATGGTGCAGCTCATTCTCGATCATGGCGCGGATGTCGGTATGCCGAGAGGCTCTGAAGGAACAGCTATACAGGCGGCCGCGGAATATGGTCGACTGTCCACGTTGAAGCTTCTCGTTGGCCGAGGTGATAACGCCAAAGTGTCGGATGAGATACGATCCGCCCTAACATCACCTTTGTCATTGATTAGTGACAACGACGACCAGTTTGAGAGCGTGGAGTTCCTGCTCGACATCGGTGCCGACATGAGCATGTCGCACAAGAGCTCCGGCACCGTACTGCAACAGGCCGCTGCATGCGGAAGCGTTAAAAAGGTGCGACGCTTATTGAAGCGAGGAGCCAACGTCAACGCCCAAGGCGGAGAACACGGCAAGGCACTGCAGGTCGCCGCGTATCGTGGTCATCACCGCGGCCCCGATTCCGAAAGCGTTGCCGAGCTGTTGCTGGAAAGGGGCGCTGATATCAACATGCACGGGGGTGAATTCGGGACGGCTCTGCAGGCAGCCTGCACGGTCAGCGGCAAGTTTGGCCACGAGGTTGACTTTGTTGAATACTTGCTAGAAAAAGGTGCGGACGTGAACTTGCAAGGCGGGAGGTACGGCAACGCCCTTCAGGCAGCATGCCGCTCTTCGTCGACAACGCTGATCCAACTCCTGCTAGACAGGGGTGCCGACGTTCACGCCGCGGGTGGGAAATACGGCAACGTCCTCCAGGCTGCAGCGAGTCGAGGCCATGTCGAAGTCTTAAAGCAACTGCTCGAACGCGGCGCCGATGTCAATGCCGAGGGCGGTATGCAAGGAACGGCGCTTCAGGCGGCTTGCACTGACAACCCCGAAGCCGTACGCCTGCTGCTTCAACATGGCGCCGATCCGGACGCTCCGGGTGGAATCTTTGGCAGCGCCTGGCACGCCGCGTCCGTCGTGAAGCATTCAGAATTGCGTCATGACTTTGACTGCGGCCCGACCATATTGGAGCTGTTGCTAGACCACGGTACTGACGTGAACGACACGCGTGGACGCCGCTACACGACTGCTTTGCAGGCAACGATTGACTTGAGGGAAAGGGAATTTCTCACAAATCAAGCCCGCGGCAGGCTTATTGCTCAGATGGACAGTCGTCTTCGGCTCCTCGCCTCCCGCGGCGCCGACATCAACGCGGCGGTTGATAAGCACTACTCCTTGCTGCAGCTGGCGTGCTTAGTCGAATAGAATTTCCTCATGGCCCCAACGGCGCGGATGCGGCCAAGTGCGTCAAGCTCCTCCTAGAGATTTGGCCAAGCATCGACGTCAATGTCCAAGGTGGGACATTTGGCTCGGCCCTGCAGGCGGCGGCCTTCTCGGGCCAGTCCGATTCAATAAAGCTCTTGTCGAACAAGGACGCCGATAGCAACGCCCGCGGGGGGGGAGTATCATAGTGCCCTGAACGCGGCCACTGGGATATTGTTGACTTGCTGCTCGGCGGCGGAGCGATACCGGATTGCCAGCTGCTGAAAGAAGCCGACAAGGCGTGGCTCGCCCGTGTTCGGAAGGAGGATGGCAGGGGGAGCGTGGAGCGATATAGGAAGTTTTGGGACAAGCACAAGGGCCGGGGCAGTCAGATCTCCACCAGCGAAAGTCAAGGAGGGACATCGGCATAGGTTGCCGGTAATGTTGCCTCGGCCACGTGTAAGACTGACGACGCGTTAACCCGTGGGTGGGAGTTGCTGTTCAAACTCCGTGCCTCAATATTTATCAGCGCAGGGGGCTGCAAGGACCTGTGTATAATGAGCGAAAGGCTGCTGTATTGGTAAGTTTTACCAGCACTCTATATCAGTAGGAGATGTTACCGTGTTTACAGTCTGGGCTTGGGTTTAAGGCTGTCTTCGGTCATGTTGTCAAATTAAACTACAAGGTTAATACTTGGGGTTACTTCAATAAAAGAACGACCTTACAAGATCGACTTCTCCTGTCTCGTACATGTAGCCGCCGTATCCAAGCAGACCATGATTGGGCGTTGCTGGTAAAATGTTGCTGTCTTCCGCTTTGCTGGGTGCGATCGGAGTTCAGAACCCTCAGGGAAAGGCAAGCCTCCTTATATGTGGCATGACGTCAACTGGGTAGCACAGTATCTTGACCTTACTGGAGATGTCGTATAGCTATTATGTCATTGGATATTTCACTAGTGGTTGCCCGGACTGATTTCCCCGCTTGCCATCATTCGGGAATCAACCCCCCTCACTTCGTCCCCAGCCGCTTGCCTTCTCAACCTTGGCTTGACTATATCCATGCCCAGCCTGTGCTTTTGATATGAATTATATCGTGCTTTCGCTATGGACCCGGCTGATATTTCTCAGCCCGGCGGTATTGAGCTGTGATAATACCTTAGGCAAGAAGAAGCTCATCATTGACACTGACCTTTTCAGCGACGTGGAGTATGTTTATCATATTGAAGACTTCATGTGCTGTTGGGTACTAAGCCACCGTACTACTAAGCGACACGGGGGCCCTTCTGCTGGCCTGTACTCACTCTCAAGTTGAGTTACTTGGTGTGAATCTGAACTATCGTTCGATATACTCTGCCTTGGCTGCTTCTAGCCTGCTCGGGTATTATGGCCACTCTGGAGTGCCAATCGGTCTCAAACGGCCGTTTACGAACGCAACCTATTTTGACAGTTTTGCGTATCAGCATGGGGAATATGCGAGCAAGATCGCATACCACTGGCGGCAGCATGCCTCCATTCCCTGGGGGGATGCCAGCTCCACGCTAGAGCCGGTCGATTTGTATCGCTGGCTATTATCAAACGAGGAAGACCATACGGTGACAATTGCCAGTATTGGATTCCTCGATAACGTAAATACTCTTCACGATTACGATCAACGGGTTTGACGTGACTAATACGCTGTCTTAGCTCTCTGACCTGCTATCTTCCAAACCAGATGCCTTTTCCCCTCTTTCTGGAGAGAAGTTGGTTGCAGCGAAAGTTTCCGAGCTCGTGGTCATGGGCGGCGAATATCCTTCCGGGCATGAATTCAACTTCTTCGGAAACAATGCCACAGCAGCGGCTTACGTTGTTGATACGTGGCCGGGCCGTATCACCTTCTCCGGGTTTGAAATGGGAAAGGATGTCTACTCGGGAGCCGATCTCATGGTGAGGGGGCCTGAGAAAGATCTGGTGGGTGCAGCATACCGGTGGTACAAGTAAGTCTGTACTGTTCTTTGCTCTTGTCGAAAAAGACTCCATGTATGCTAAAGGGAACCATATAGCGGCTACAATGTGCCAAGGGAGTCGTGGGATCCGCTGACTATGCTCTATGCTATCGAGGGGCTAGGCGACGTGTTTTCAATCGGAAATAGGGGGCATAACTACGTGTATCCTAACGGCACAAACAGGTGGCTGCCAACGGACAAGAAGTCGGGCTCACACAACTACCTGAAGCTCAATGTCAGCTCTTCAGCGGCTGGTGCTATTCTCGACCAGCTTTTTATGCAAGGAGCTGTAGCTGCTACGCATTCAGCACAGTAAGGACGGATTTAAAACATATGATAACGCTTGATGTTCCGTGCGGAAAGCATCCATGTATTTCTGCGGGCCGCCGGCGGCTGCTAACGGCTCATCTTCTATGATAACGAGCGCAAAGCTTTCACTTTGTATAAGTCGCGCTGACAGAGAATCTCCTGGAGTATCATTTCACTTTGCATGGTGTGAAATCTTCCTGAGAGCTACCCGTGGGCCGTGTAGTACTGCTTTCAATAGTGGAGAGAGAGTTTTGTTTATTTGCTCTACTCCGCCTACTACATGTACGTTTACACTCCTACGGCTTCCCCAACTGCCGACTTCTGCGTTCCGAGAAAACCAAGTACAGCGGACCAACATCAATTGCAAGATAGTCCCTTGCACGCGTATCGAATTCGACGCCATCCTCACCAGGAGCGAATGCGATATCAAAATTCAGCGCTATACGCGCCAGCAAGATTCGCATGGACATCATTGCAAATTCCTTTCCGACACATGCGCGGGGTCCTGTCTGGCCATTAGAGAGCAAAGAAATGGCAGCATATCATAGAAGAATCCACTTACCAATTTGGAATGGGAAGTAGGCCTGTTCGTCCAGAGCCCAGCTGTTGCGGTTTTCAAGCCATCGTTCCGGTAGGAACTCAGACGCTCGGTGGAAGAATCTATCATCTCTCTGGAGGGCATACTGCGGAACCAGGACATTTATATCACCAGGGATCCAAATATCACCTATATGCAGGCCTCCCACTGGAGTAACGCGAGGTTGGCCGCCCGGTACCGCAGGTTTCAACCGCATGGTCTCTTTCAGTATTGCGTCAAGGAATGCAATTTTCCGGATGTTCGCATAGCTCAAAGATGTCCCTTCATCCGAGATGATGCTATCGAGTTGTTCTTGGAGTTTTTTGTAAGCCGAGGGATTGACGCACAGATAGTGCAAAGCACACGCCAGCGTATTTCCCGTGGTGTCACTACCCCAACGCTTAGGTTCCAAGCACACGAGGACTGGAGATTCTGTGGTCTGGAACTTACCTCCCTGCTAGTATCAGAACGTTTCCGTCTTCTGCCAAGGCTTTCGCTGTAGGAGGGGCTGAACGATCATTTTCGGATTGTGCTTTCAAAAGCCAGGATATTACGTCCCGGGGCTTATCGGTTTTTGAACTCACATATCTCTAACGCGAGTGTAAAATTGTGAGCGGCGTTAATGGATCAATGACTGCCTGTGTGTCTGGGCAACAGGGGATATGGAAACAGCAGTTGTAACCCACCAAGGCGCTTTTCTTAACCATTTCGTTGCAGTACATCTTAAAGACGCCAAAACCGCCACTGAGAGGCTGCAGTGCATTGAGCGGGTATGAGAGCCACGGAATCTGGTTCAAGAGCCCCAGCATGAAGACTTGGTCATGGACTCCTCTGATGGCATAATGCTCCTGACCTGACTCGAGTTGTTTGAAGTCTTCGCTGAAGCCCACCAGCCCTAGCACATCAAATGAGTAGAACATGGTCCACTGTGCAATGTCAATAGATTGACTTATTCTGGCTCTTAATTCATTGATCATGGTATTTGCCTTGAAGTTGACTTTTGGCTCATGATGTGCAAGTTCTTATGTGATTTCGATTGTTAGCTGATTCCCCAAGCATCGACAGCGCGAAACAGTGCATACCTTTATGATTTAATCCACGATCCCAAGCTCGCCTACGCAGACGGTGCGATTTCGGGTCTCGTGTGGTATTGACGGAAGTTTCGTCGTCTAACCTGGAGACCTGGTGGTACCATGCCGACTTTTTGCAAGGCGAATTTGGACCATAGATAAGGGGAATCGCCGACGGATGGAAAATAGTGACTTCTCGGGGCCCTTGCGTTGAACCTAGTCAGCAAGAGTCGTGACAGGTGTGGTGGTGTAGTCAGTGATACTGTGGAAAAGTGTCTCGCCAAAGTCTGGTATCACGAGTACATATGCGTGAATGTTTCTTACCAGTACGCACAAAATCTCCATGTACCTCACGCAGCTTTACCTGATCCGAAAAGTACTGAAAGTTCTTCCATTGGAGCATGAAGGCATAAAATTTGCTCAGCCGAGCTGCAAACGGTCCTGGAAAGCACCTTAGTCGGTGAAAGAAGACACGATAGACGCCCATGCTGAGCGCCAAGCCTGCGTTGAAGCTCAAGCCCGCCAGGGAAGCCCTTCCACCAGCCGAGACGATGCCGAAGGCGCATTTCTGGGAGAAAATCGCCACCAACGTGCACCATGCCCAGGCATAGACGCAAAGCAAACGCAGGATGTAATAATCGACCTCATACGGATGAACACAGAGGTGAAATGCAGCTCCGAGAGAAGTAAAACCGACGGCGAGCTTGCTCAGGCCAGGGTAACATAGAGCGGCAAAAGGCTCGGGCTCCATCGGAGAAACCAGTTTGGCATCCGAACTTCCAACGGAGACTAAAAGGAGACTTCAATGCCGGAGTTCACAAGACTAACGAGGATCGTTCCCAAATAAAGAGGACAAGGAAAACGAGCGAGCGGGGCGACGCGCGGAACTGGGTGGAGTGGTAAAGGTATGACTTAGGCTGTCTGCGGCGGTGGCATCGAGTTCCCCTTTATAGGGAACCTTTGGGCCTTGAGCCGCAGTCATATTGATTCTGAAATGACTGCGCCCTTTAGTAAATATCACCATGCATCCCTTACACACCTATATTTGTCTCACACGCATTTACACCTTTTCTATTTGCAGCGTTCAACTCAATCGGGAGGGGTGCTACCCTTCCACTGCTTCTGACGAACATCGATTCTACACATGCATGAATATGCATACATACGTATGTACAGCAGTATGTGTAGCCACGCCCTCTGTCCACGGAGGTACGCGGATGGGCAGGCGGGATTTCAAGCTATCCTACGATTACTGTTTGACAAGAATCTCCATTTGTACCCGTATACATCTTCACGGGCTTGCCGGCCGCCCTCAGTCCCATCTTGTGATATCGCTCAAGACGTGAGTCCTTTGATTCGGCACAAAGGGATTCCATCTTGTACCTTTTGCAGGCAAGATGGTAGCGAACGTATCCGGTGAAAAATTGCTCCACGCGATCAGACAGTCTCTGGTCGCCAATCGAATCCAGCATTCTTAGCACACGGTACCGGCAGGAGATGGAAATGTCGACCAGCGAGCGCAAGATATCCAAGCACGATTTGCCACTGCAAGCTGCTTCGTTCAAGGGATAGTTCATCCGCTCAAACGGGGTGTTGCTCTCCTTGTAGAACGAAAAGAGATCATTCACCGTCCCGACGTAGTACTCTAGCTCGGCCTCGAGAGAGACAATGGCTGGTAGATACTTGGCCTCGGGAAACTCATTCTCCGGGAAACAGATGGCTGCTTGGACGGGCCCCTGAGCGCTCATGCGGCGTATATACCCGGGATAGTTGGAATTCGAGAACCCTTTGAAGAGCGTTCTCTCCACACCAGTAGCTTGTATGAACTCGAGTGCCCCGCGGAAAATTGTTGTCTGGGTGTAAGGGCCGTAGTATCTCAGCAAGAGAGGGTAGAATTTAAATAACCCTTTCCATACCGGGTGTTGTACTTGGCGTCCTTCGGAGAGTTGAACACACAGTCCACGAAGGCCTTCTTCGTCCACAGGCACATCATCGATCGACATCTGGAAACTGTCATAGACCGCGACAGCTTTCCGGACGTCTAGAGGGAGAAATGGAAATGTGCAGTGCACATATTCGGAAAGGGATGTAACGATTTCCTGTTCTTCGGGAAGGTATGGTAGTGTGAACTCGTAGATGGCTTGGAGGTCGTGGGGATCAAGTCTAGCATCATCGCTGTAGCCAAATTCTTCCAGGAAATCGACAAGGATGCTGCTAAGCTCTTGAGGAGAAACAAGATCCATTTTTCGTGAAAGGTCGGAATAAAGCAAAGGTTATCACCTTGGTAACACCCTGTGTAGAGTATAGGTATTCTTGAGCGGTCAAGAGGAGAGTTCTTATAGCGATGGCTGCCTCTATTGGATCCTGCGACGGCTATTCCGGACAAGGTTTTATCTGGAAGAAGGTGCCAAAAGGGCTCAAAGAACCAAGTTGCGGGCAACTGATCTTGAAAGCTGAACCATAGATGAGCTGGAATCACCCCCGCAGCAGAATGTGCACAAGAGGGATGGGATGCACGCAGGCGCAGGCGTGCCGTTTCCGTGGCTGACTTTTGCAGGATGGCGGTTCGATCGGCGAGCAGTGGATGCTCCTGCCCAGAGGTGTGAGACAAGAGGTTAGATCTTGCTAAAAGAGGGTGTACAGGAGCGGAAAGACTGCACGACCATCTTGTCATCAATACACATAAATGATATATGTATGCATATATAGCTACGTGTCATGTCAGACGAACAAAAGTCCTACATATATGAGCCTCTAAGTGGAACGTGAAGAACGATACACTGTTTATGGGAAGGAAGGTAGAAAGTGCATAGTTCAACGCGCTTATTACCAGCTTACCGGCAGCTATTTCTACTTTTATATGTCCCCGAGATCTCCATATCTGCATTACGCGGTACGGATGCCGCCTGAGATTTGATACGATCTAAGTCATGACTATCGTTCTTATAAATGTCGCCGTAATAGCCTTTCACAGATTATTTTGGTTTATTGAAACGCCCGGCCGGAGGAGCCTAACCTTTCAGCAAAAGGCGCTTTTCAGCTGTCCCACGACTGCGGCGTAAGCATATTATGTTCCAAAGACAGATAGTCAAACTATAGAGCGTATCTATAGAGGGTGGGTCCATTTCTCTGCCTGAGCATGCGGAAGACTAAATTAAGTGCGTGCGATAAGGGGGTATACCCAGATTCATACCTTTTCTGAATCCTTGGCTGCCTGAAAAAGCTGGTGCATGAGACAGAATGCACTCCCGTGACGGACAGGGTCGTGTTCCTTATTGACATGATACGACCCAGCCACTCGCGTAACTACATATACCCTAAGACTGTAGTCTGAAGCGCAACCCCGATACCGTAAGACGGGTTAAAGCAGCCCATCATGGTGGAGGCTGAGACAGGCGGAGAGGCATTGCTAAGGTGACAGAGTCAGGCAGAGAGGTTGGTCAGAGAATTGAGTTACAGACTAGAGGTGTCTTTACTGTAGATATGTTAGAGCAGCCCCGATACCGCAAGACGGATTGAAGCGACCAATTATAGAGGCATGGGTTCGAGGGATTCAACAGCGGAGGCATATCTCTGAGGCAAAAGTTGCTAAGACAGGCAGAGGCTCAAGCAATAGAGTCAAGCAGAAATGTCAGAAGTTGGGCTCAGTTATAGACTGGAGGTATCAGCCACCTGCCCTACTCTGCAGCTGATTCTGTCTGATCGATGTCACTGCTTGAGTGACGCTGCGCCACGAGCGTGCCGAGGCCCGATTGATTCCCGTTTGAGTAAGACGCCGATGTGCGGGTTGCCAAGGAAGACATACTTGTCCAGGGTTGCGTTCAGCCTCAGTGACCACGCATTGCTGCTGCGTAGGAAGCCTTTTCTGATCAGCTGTAGTGGACAATCGCTCATCGGCCATACCGTGTATTCCGTGCATGTAACCTGTATCATACATATACGCGGTATGCCAGAACGACTTACTACACGATGCTCTTGCCGTAAAATAGTATCTAAACCTGTCGTTTAGGCAACCTTATCATGCTCTTTATCAGTTCTTTGTAAGTACGATCTCCGTCATGACGGTATTCACGTTTAAGTTTTCATCCACCCATCCACCGTGAATCCCTTCGTCAGCGCGCAAGGTTGCATAGCGTCACCAAGGGACACTGGCCTACATTACCGCATGATAACTAGACACATATTTCGTCGAGTTGAGTGACCCTCGGATCAAGAACTCAGGCCTGCGATGCACCTTCAAGCCTCTTGGATGTTTTGGATACGCAAGCTTGGGGTTATGCTGTGGGAGTCTAGATCAGTCGGTTGATGCATGCAGATAATTTGAGCGCGTGGATGTAACCAAGAAGCGGTAACTCCGTGGCCACTTACAGATCCTGAACTGCCATGGTAGTTGGCCCGTACTTTCATCACGTGATTCTTCTTGTAAATCAGATGTCATGGCATATAACTTATGAGTGCAAGCTTGTCCGACGCCCCAGCGCCCTTGTCGACGGATCAAGCACGCTTGGACTTATCACAATCTCACCCATCCGTCACCCCATCTATAGTTATGGAGTTCCCTTATTTATTCCCGCTTCTGGGTTTGCTTGGGAGCCTATACGTTGCTAAAGCCGTGTACCGCCTCTATTTTCACCCTCTCAGCAAGTTTCCCGGCCCCAAGATCGCAGCAGTCACTCATTTGTATGAGTTCTACCATGACGTGGTACGAAATGGAATGTATATTTGGGAGATCGAGAAGATGCATGAAGTCTACGGTGGGAATTGTGTGCGATGCCGTTCATCGGCGCCTTCAATCTTACATGCGTATAGGCCCAATTGTGCGAATCAGTCCACGCCAGCTTCATATCAAAGATCCCCATTATTACGACCAGATCCATGCATCTGGTCGTAGAAAAAGAAACAAGGATCCAGATTTCATCCCTTTGTTCTCAGCGCCGCTTTCCATGATTGCCACGGCTGACCACGACCACCATCGCTTCCGCAGAGGTCTCCTGAGCAATTTCTTTTCCAAGAAAGCCGTGACGAACCTGGTTCCGGTCATTCAGGAGCACGTGTTGAAGCTGGCGGATCGCTTGCGGCAGGCCTACCGGGAAGATGCGGTCTTGGACATGACGACGGCATTCTGTGCCCTCGCCGGTGATATTGTGGCCCAGTACACGTACGGGCGAACCCTTGGCTCGTTGGACGACGACGACTTCCAGAACGACATCTGCGGATCCATTCTAGAGTTGGAAAGCGTCAATCATCTGAACCGATTTGTGCCCTTTCTGATCCCCCTTCTGCTGCTGGCGCCAGAGTGGCTGATGGCGCGTATGAAACCTGCGACGGCTGCCATACTGAAAGAGGTTACCGTCGAAGCAGAGAAGGCACTCCGGGGGAGTCACGAGAAAGAGCCTGATGTGAAGAATTCGACGATGCTTCAAGCTCTTGGCTCGGCTAAGATCCCCGCCCAAGAGAAGACGCTGGCGCGGCTCCAACAAGAAGGCATGATTCTACTGAGTGGAGGCACAGAGTCACCGGCCAATGCCCTTACAGTGGCCACGTTCCATCTGTACGAAGACAGGTCGATTTTAGCGAAGCTTCGAGCGGAGCTCAAATCGGTCATGCCCACCTTCGGGGAGGCAATATATCTTCCCACGCTTGAGCAGCTACCTTACCTCGTTCGTCGTCTCTCGATCATTCTATGTTAAGTATACTGACGAGTAGTAGAGTGGGGTAGTAAGCGAATCTCTCCGACTCTCGTATGGCTTGGTCACTCGATCGCCACGCGTAGCAACAGAAGAGGCCTTATTTTATAAATCCTACGTCATCCCACCAGGGGTGAGTGTGCGTGCTTGTCTCGGCTGTACCGCCGTTGCTTACTGAGAGGCATAGACTCCAATCAGCAGCTCCAGCTATTTCGTCCACATGGATTCGACCATCTTTCCTGACCCGGAGCAGTTCAACCCGGATCGTTGGGTTCTTGCTGCCGAAAGAGGTGAAAATCTTAGCAGGTTTATCACCTCTTTCGGAAGAGGCAGCAGGGCATGTGTTGGCATGAAGTAAGAAGCTTAAACCTTCTCTGCAGCGACTAAGCTCACTGACGTGTCTGACAGTTTGGCTTATGCGGAGCTTTTTATCACGATAGCTACCCTGGCTTACCATTTCGACCTCGAGCTGCACGAGACAACCCAGGAAAACATTCGAGTCGTTCGGGACCGGGGGCTCCCGTTTTCAAAGGATGGCCATTGGGCGATTAGAGCTAAAGTGAGCAAGGTGTTCGACTAAATTGCATTGCAGTCCACCTTACCTTCTGGGGCTGTTTTGGTCTGGGCTATACAGGCTCTTATGCTTGTAAGACCTCACCAGAAATACGGAGACAATGTGATAGCGGTGTGGCTTTTAGGATGTCATTCACTGACATAGACCAGGTAGCAGATGGGAGTCGCTTACTGGAAGCGGACTTGAGGTAGTACGACAAGCGCTGTATTTGCTCTTTCTTGTTATTACCTTGTCGATGCCCGGAATTCTTGGCTTGGGTTCGTGGCGCAGTCATGTCAAGGACAGACGTGTCAAATCCAGCAGCCATTTCGCTATGTGAGCTTCATTAAAATGCAATTATAAAATATGTAACATGAAACAGACACCAATCCTCATCATCATGGCCCCGGACTTGGGCAACTATGTCTAGTCCGGGGGTCGGTCATTGATCTGACTGCGCTCAGTCTCGTCTTGATGCCGCCTTGCCTGGCCGTGGTCCGTACTCAGCCACAACCCATTGGCAAAATTCCTCCCACTGACGATTCCAGTCTCGGATGCGCTGGGCCTTGACGCCATGCCCGTGCTCTGCGAGATCGATGTCCTTGATCCAATCCGAGTCAGACTGGTCTTCGAAGTGAGACCAGCGAAGGCTGTTGTGTGCCAGGGCGCCCTATTGCCGCGGTGTCAGCCTGAACGCATAGCCAGAGGGCGTAGCGCGGGAACTGTGTACTTACAAGCCCAGCCAGTCCGATGTTGTCGAAGCCCTGAATCACCTGATAGAAGTCGTAGCTGACGCCGGCGGCGTCCTGGCCGAGCACGGCGGGATCGTCGTTGCTAATGGCCGTGGGCACTCCGTGCGCAACCATGGCCGGAAGAGGGTGGTGCAGGATGTCTGTGGCCAGGCGGAGGACCTCGTTGGAAATGGGGCAGACTTCGACCATGACGGCGTTCTCGACAACCTCGTCGATCAGTTTCGGGTGCTTGTACAGGGAGAAGCCGTGGCCGATGCGGCGAGTGCGGAGCAGCAGGGCGTCGAAGAGGTTGAGGTCGGTCGAGTTGCCGTCGCCGAGCGTCTCGCCAGCGTGGAAGAAGAACGGCATGGAGACGTTCATGTTGTTGGCCTGCTCCTGGAACCAGAGAAGCTCGGGCGCCATGTCGGCCAAGGTGCGGCCGGGGTCCTCCTGGGCGACGACGTCGTATCCGCTGAACAGGTCAGGGAACTTGACCTTTCTCTCCAGGGCAAGCTTCATGCCTGCGGTTTTGGATCAGCATCGGACCTCGTCCCTGATCTCCGATAGGCAAACGATTTATGCAGCACTTACTCTTCGTCAAGGGCTCCTGTTTCAGGCCTCGGAAGTCCGCCCAGATCACCCTTGCGCCCGAGAAGCGTTTGCCCTTCGGAGTGGCCTTGAACTTGGTCATCTCCTCTTGCATCACGTGCCACCAGACGTCCAGGTCGGGGTCCACGTCTTGCTGGCCGTCATGGACCAGCCTGCGGTTCGAACCTCCCGCTCGGATCTCGACCCAGCTGACGCCGTCGTCGACCAGCCGCTCGAAGAGCTGCCGATAGAAGGTTCGGACGATGGGCTCGTACGTGAGCAGCTTGCCGGCCGGGCCAAAGGCGGTTTGGAAGTTTCGCCAGATCTGGTCGACTCCCAGCTCATGCCGGACCGACTCTTCAGGCGTGAGCACCATCTTGGACTTGACGTACGCGATGAAGCTGTCCTTGCCGCCCGGGAAGGCGGCGACGGCGTCTTCGACGTGGACCGGCGTGCCGGGCACGTAGTCGGACGACGACAGCGGGGCTCCGGCCTTGACGGTGGTGTTGACGTGGAAGAACCTGACGGACGCGTTGTGCCGGCCCTCCTCGCTATACAAGCTGTGAGTTGCGGAGACGACCATGCCCGGCGTGTGGACAATGGCCTCGAGGAGGATGGAAAAGGGCAGCATCGCGGTGAGATGGGCATGAAGCAGTGCCCCCTTGGGCATGCGCTGCACAATCTTCCACAGCTTGGTCTGCGCGATCAGCGGGCGGGCCAGAGGGAACATCTCGCCTGCGAACCGCTCGCTCGTCTCATTGCCCGGGGTGGCCGCTCGCCGCCAGAAGTTGTCGATCTCGTGCTGGCGGATGTCCCGGACAATGGCGTCCGCCTGCTCGGCCACGGGGGATAACTGGTCCCGGAAGTGTTTGTCTATGGACACGTCTCAGCGGCGAGGTCGATCTGAAGCGATCTCACAGGAGGCTCTCGTCACCTTGCCGCTGTCTCTTCTCCAGCGTCATCATGGTGGACCGAGCAAGCATGTGCTTCGACACAAGCGTGCTGTCGGCGCTGGGAATGGGATCCCATGTCTGCGCCGCAGACACGGTTCCCGCGAGGAGCGCCGTCCCAAGACTGAAGAATCGCATGGTGGGCCTTGGAGTGACAGATGCCGAGGACGAGCAGGTTGAGTCGGCTCAGACACGGGCAACAGACGGCTGACTTGCTGGTATATATATATATATATATGGACTCAAGACCTGGTCGACATACAATATGAGCTCAAGAACTTGCCGTCCCGCTCTCTCAGGATTCGTCCCATCCCTCATCTGGCGATATTGTCTTGGGCTTTCTCGCTTTCTGCATGCGGTTTGTGAAGACATCCATTCACCGCTAAGGGCACGGAAGACACGCGACAACATCTCCATTCGGCAGCCCTCGGACGAGCCGTGGATCCTACCGCAATGGATCAGTACTTTCGAACCAAGGACATTCAACCTGGCTGTCTGGCCCATGTAGTTGTGGGTTCGAATGCGGTGCTTCCACGTTACCGTAGTCAATTGGACTTGGAATCCCTCGTGGTAGGCCGAGCCAATAAATGTGTGGGTTGTGCCGCTGCAACTGGGATCCAATTCGGACGCCCCGGCCGCCAATCAATACGACTCCCCATAGGACGTTGTGTTACGGGGCGGGACGAAGCTGTGCAGCCAATCACGCAATTTGAGGTGCCGTCCACGCTTTGCTGGTTGCTGCAATAGAACAGCTGCGATACAAAGACGGGACGTCAGTAGAAACGGGAGTCGTGCCGTCTTCCCCGTTATTACCTGTCAGGGTTCCCATCAGTTCATTTCGCGTTTCAATCTATCCGTCTCCCATGCAACTCTCTCGAACAGCCTCTTGCTCTTCCGGACAACCCCAGGCCTGCCCATTACGTACTGTTATCTTCATAGCGCCGTACCTGGAGTCTCTTGCGGAGAACTTTGCGGAGCCCCTCCCTCATCAGCCAGACCACCAGCCGCCGACAGACACCTTTGCTAGCGGTATACAAGGAATGAAAAAGTTCGGGCCTCTTCTGACTCGTCGCTTGTTTCCCAATTTATTATCGTGTCTTCTGTTACAGAGGCCTTCACGTTCAAGTTAGCAAGGGAACATGGAATTCATCCTAGTAACAAAGCACGACCAACGGTTAAGGAATGCGCCCTTGAGGCAGAGTATGCGTAGCACTCATAATGCATTCTCCGGACTGGAGCATGTCGCGTGCTAGTCACGTGCTGCTGTTTGAAGGATCTGAGGCACGGGCCACGGCCCTTTTGTAAGAGACAGCCCCCACGATCTTTGTCCGTACCCGGTTTTTCTTTTCTTTTTCTTACAACCATAATACGTGCTCAGTCACGGAAGATGACACATCACGATAGCGTCGGTCGCCTGCTGCACACCAACGCTCACCTCTTACAAAAATGAATAGGTCGTGAAGAGCAGTACTCCAAGTGCTGCAATCAGATCTAGTTCTTGATACTATTCACCCGCAATAAGTAACAAGTTCCTCGAGGCGGCCCGCTCAGCGTCATACGCGGCGTTGCACTACGTCTAGGGTGGGTTCGAGGTCCTTCTGGGCCTCAGGGTCCTCTGACTTGGATCAGCATGGAAAAGTCCTTTGATCGGGTTTTTCTCTAAGCACATGGCACCGTGTTGAGGTTTCGGACGGATAGTATTGAGGTTGCGAGTACCGCCACGGGCATTGGATGTCTTTGCGGCATACACACATTTCTCTACATGTACTAACACTGGGATATCATTCGGCTCCATTAACTTCGATACCACTTCCTATATCAGACCCTTCGGAGAGCTTCTGTGCAATCGGTCACTTCTGGGTGCACGTAAAGCAGTTCTTGCTGGCTCACGTTGCCGACTGCCCGGCAGTGGACAGTGGTGGTCCTCTGATTTAACAAGAGGCCGGTTTGCCCACCAAAAGGTCCGGTCGTGTGAAACGACAAACGAATCGGTACAACTCTTTTGATATCAAATCAAGTAGGCGATAATCTCTGACCAAGCACATACAAGCACGTGTGCCCTTTGCTATTGACGGTGGCCAGGACTCACTCAGGATCCCTCTCTTCCGACACTTGCCGGTCGAATTCTGCAGCAGACTCTGCTGTGATTCTTTTTGATAGCCACGTCTTTGGCTAACACGAGCTAGCACCTACGATTGCTGGAAACTCGAGGGCATAGGCACTGTGAGGCGTGGTGGTCATCGGTATATGTAGAGTCCGTATATGTGTTGACGCTGACGAGCTGCGGAAGTATGACGAGGACTCCAAAAGCAACGAGAACGGTCCACAAAGGAAACAATTTGACGACACGGAGAACAGTGGAAAGAGTTGGCGAAGATGTAGATCGTATGGGGCGAGGCGGAAGTGCGGACTTTATGCTCCATGGCCTCAGGCTCTGATCTCGAAACCGCATACTGGGTTTAAAGACAGCTCTAATGCAGGTAAGAAGCCCGTGATATAAGCTGCGTGTATAGACTCTCTTGTATATAGGTCCGGAATGCGGCGGGCGGGCCGAAAGAGGGTGCTTGCCCGAACGGAGACGGGAGCAACCTTAGTTGTGCATTAATGCGACAATGGAGAGAGACAGATCGTCAGAGTTGAACACCGTAGCGGCGAAGAAGGAAGGCGAAGAAGAAAGGCGAAGAAACGACTTCTTTGAAGCTGCTCCCAGCACACCAGACCCTATGCGGCAGGGATAGGCAAAGACCAAGGCCAAGTTGAGCAGGTCCTGAGATTCAGCCGGGCGTGGAAACTTCCTAGACGACGCAAGCGCGCTGCCAGCGTAGACGCCCACGATAAGCAGCTAACTCGCAGGCTCTACGCTAAGGGGTAAGACATAAGCGACATGTGCCTCAAGTGTTGCAGCTTCAAAACAAAGCTGACCAGCCTAAGCATTGCCGTCCAGCTAAAGCGAGACCGTCAGCGTGGGGGCATGAAAGCCATTCACGCGCTTGGACAGGGCTCGGAGCAAAGTCAAAGGTCCGGTCTGAAATACCGATCGGCCTCTTCCAGCTACTGTCAAGTGTCGGTATGCGGCCCGATCCCCCCGTCGCGGGACGGTTCCGCCAGGGGCAACAGGGGTTCCAGGTCATCTGGATGTCATCATCCATATCCTGGGCTTGCAGGATGCAGCTCAACCCGGCCAAGATTTCACAAGGCCGGCGCAGGTCTCAGTCGAGAGCTCTTCAGAAGCAGACGAGTGGCCCGACAGCAGTGAGAATCTCATGGCTGGCCAAGCGGTTCTCGGGGCTGGGGAAAAACACAGCGTCAGTCCCTGATGGTCCACTTACGGTTCTTTAGCCACCTTACTACGGTTTTCTGACTTATGATTTATTCTTGGCATTAGTGGGTAGCCCACAAGTGAACCGGGCATTTGCCTCAAAGACGCTGGCTTTGCGGGCTGGAATGATTTGACGGCTTACTGCTGCGAGTGTTGGCGTCCTTTTGAGACGGCCGTGTGTAAGGTCGATATACTTTATACGTGTATCCAGTCAATGCGATTCATCAATCTCACCAGCTGGCTCAGACAGTGGCCCAGATAAAGTACATATAGCACGGTTTGGCTGCCAGTCAAGGATCTACATCAATTGTACCTGGCACGGCCGACCTTCGTGTAACGGAGGTAGGTGGGTTGACACGACAGACAGATTGTCGATCCGCGCGTGTGAGGGATCTAGGCATGCCCGTGATGTGCCGGACGGCAGACTGTATACATACATAACATACACAGCGCGATTGCGTTCAAGCTGCCACGACAGTGCGGCAATGTTCGGCATCGGTTCGAGCTGCAAAAGACGTCGTAGCATTCAGTGTCACCCTAGCCCGCCTCTTTCCACGTTGCTGGAGTACGACAGACGCCTCAAACTGCGGCTGGTAAGATGTGATACGGCAATATCAGTGACAGCCTGCACCGCGTACATATTCCTGATCTTTCGAATGTGCATACAGTACCAGTATTCCTGAGCTTGTCGGGACGTCGCAACCGTCCCGGAACGTCGCCCCAGACCTGATGTTTCGGTACGACGCGGGCGCTGCCTCGGCTGGCCTTCCAGCCACGGCGGCGTGCTGACTGCCTACGAATACGTCAACATGCCTCCGCTGCAAGCTCCCCCTCTCTGCACTGTGATCCCTGTCCCCGAACGTGCCAGTTGATGTCTCGAGTGCCGGGCTGAGAGAAAGAGAGGCCCGGCTGTCTCGCTGTCGGAGTCGTCGCTGAACCGACTCGTCAACTTGTAACGGCAAGACATTCTCACCCGTTCTCTGGCGGTGTTGTATGGAGTCAGCCCTGTGTCTCTCGACCATGGCGCACTGGCACTGACAGGCAGTGATAGCAGCCGTCCTACCTCGGAGGTGCCGACCAGGGTGCCGCCGCCCGCCTCAACTTGCCGGCTGGGCAGCCGTTGTCCTACACGGCAGGAATCCCGCGAAATCGAGGCCCCATTGGCTTATGCCCACGTCCTTTATGGGTGGCGACAGCCGTCACAAGTCACATTTGGCTTGCTTGAAGAGCAGGCCGTAAGCTCGGAGACCATAGTTCCGACGAGGGGCAACGACGGTGCATGGAGGCCGAGACAATAGCAAGGGGGGTTGGTGATGGCTGACGAGGCAGGGGGATGAGCTGGTTTCTAAGACAAACTTGCTGCGACCGAGTATAAAGGAAGTCCTGCTCTCCCTCTAACGAACTCTGCCTTGACTCCATCACCATTCGATTCGCTTCTCCAGTGACAGCAATCTCATCGCCTATCTACTCCTCACCGCAGCCGCCAACATGAAGTTCGTCTCGACCATCGCCACCGTTGCCCTCGCCTTCGCGACTGTCGCCGTCGCCAACCCGATGGCCGAGGAGGGCCTCAGCCCCCGCGACAACATCCTCGAGCCTCGCAAGGGCTGCAGCGGCAACCGCGAAAGCAGCGACCATTGCACCGGCAAAAAGCTGGGGCCTCAGAACTCCTTCCACAACTGGTCAGTCTCGCGGCCGGGTCTTTTCTGCTCGCCTTCGTTACTGACTGCTCCTCCTCGCTTGTAGCAAGGGCCGTGATGGCAAGTGCTGCTCCAAGAACAAGGACGGAAGCGAGGGCCTGGATGCCAGCAAGGGCCAAGGCAGGGAGGATTGCGGCTTCTGCTGGACGGGCAAGTGCAAGGCTTGAGAAGTGCTACCCCGAGATATCGTACGGGTCGATGCAATGCAGCATGATTATTTGGATTTTGAAGCCATTGAAGGCTATGTTGATATCTTGATGTTAGCGACGATCATGGAATGTTTCATATCACGCACCACCTGGGACGTTCCTCGTGTCGCATTGCTTACTCGTACACGCTGGGAAAGTTATTGAGGTTCCATGTCTTCTTTCTTTCGCTGTCTTCCTTGTTACGACGCAGAATTGTGTCCATTCTGGGACACTCGCTGACTTCATTATTCATCCATCATTCCATGCGTCTCTAACTCTCAAACTCTTCGTATACTCTTCGCGGGCACACGAGCCAGGTGGTGCACGTGGTTGGACGCCAAATCCTCGATCGACCGCACGGAAACTTACGGGGCCAACTTCGAGGACAGCACGTGTTGAAACCTTGAACGGACATGTGGACTGATTGAAGTGATCAACGCGACGTCGCGATGACCACTTATCAGTTCAACGCCTCGAGTCTGTATCACTAGCATTTCATGGACTGGATCTTTGACCTTGGGCTCACCCATTATGAATTTGCGATGGAACATGGCCTAGTGTCACGGAGTCGAGAGCAGTGACAATTTGTTCTCGAGCGAGCGCTTCGGGGGAAAACTTCAATCGCATGCAACTCGAGAGAGTCGAGAGCCATTGAAATCGACGAGCTCGAAGGTTCTCCTACAACCGCAACAGAGTGTGAACGCTAAGGATCAGGATGACAGGTTTAACTTTAGGCACCATAACCTTACTCGACTGTGGCAATCACTGTAAACTTGGATAAGGACGACCCGATTTACAGAATTTTACTCCCGTAGCGCCCTATCCGTGAAAAAGAGGCATATAACTCGATCAGCAAAGGCACTATAGAAGCTATGCATATGAAAACCGCGAGGGTACCCCGCTCGAGGCAAAGTTTACTCTCGCTATATCAATATGAGAACCCGTAGGTGGCAATAACATGGAATTAAGGATCGCATTATGGTTTCTATAGTTAGCGCCAAGATGATGCTTGATTACGAGCACTAACCCGGAGCACACGAGACGACCCCTTGGAGATTCCTCGACTTTTATGGGGACATTCAGAGGATTCATAGTATGGGGAGTGGAGTGCCTTCAACTGCAGCCGGACAGCAAGTATTCCCCTGAGCCCTATCCGATTCGAAAGAAAAGCACAAAAGGAGTAGATGGCACACGCAGTCTGATAATGTAGATCCCTTCCTTGAGCGCATTCTGAGCCGACGATGCTGAGAGGGCAGTCCAGCAGGCTGACAACGAATAGTGAGGCAGCGAGCGGGGACAACTCCAAAAGGCCGTGCCGGGCCGAGGCTGCACGGGCGCCGCGTCTGAGAAGTCGAGGGGCGCGCTGGCGACGGAAGCCGAGCCCGACATATTCCGTGCATCGTCCGTCTGAAGATAGGCTCCGGTGGCACGAGATCTCGGCTCCGGGCGCGTGGATTGGTCCCTTAGAAATTTTCGATCGTAAGCTCCGCCATCCCTGTTGATTGCCCCGTGTCATCGGCCCGGCTGTTGCTGTTCTCGCTCCCACCCGGTTCTTCTTGGCCCCTGCATCTGACAGCAGTCTGATATGGGGGCATCCACGGCCGCATATCCGTCGAAACCGTCCGGATCCTGTTGTTCGGGCTTCTGGCTTCAGCCTGGGCTGCTGTCTGCTGTGTGACATGACGGCTGCTCCTGGGTGCTGAGTATGAGGCGCCGCTTCGGCCGAGTCCTCTCTAGACGAATAACTGACCCCCGACCCTCGCCCCCTTGTCTTCGTTCATGCCACTCCCGTCCGTGTGTTTCGTCTTCTCCAGGATATTCGCCGCACCGAGTATCGGCTGGGATGGACCCCTGACGCTTGTTGGCCCCCTTGCCGGCATTTATCACATGGCACAGGGATTCAAAAAGATGTAAGCAAAGCAGAGCCCGCCAGGAGAACGGGCGTTCATCCAAGCTGCTGGCAAGTCCGGACCTTGATACTTTGCCAGCACCTGACCCACACGGCTTGCTGCCACAATTCCCCGTCCAAGGCCGCACATGAAGCCGACAGGGAATGCGGATGAGTAGCCTCGTACTGACACAACCTGTTCGCGCTTAAGGCGGGACGCGAGGGAACCCTCGGGTTTATGAAGGGGCATCACGAGCATGGAAAAACGCATCCTCATGACTCGGGCCTTGGAAGTCGAAGTAGGCAGCAGCCTCGGATCTTTGATTTCGATGTCTGCTCTGAGCTTACGCACCAGGACTACGGCTCGACGTCTGCTGCCCCGTGCCGGCAGATGGGTTTGCATAGCCGAATCTAATACTACATGTGTCATGGAGATGGAGAGCGTTGGCAGTGTATATAACGTGGGCCTCACGTCTATAATCGGCGTGAGGACGAGAGGGCGGTGTCATCTTCCTCGCGGAGCACTCATTCTTTTCCTGACCTGTCGCTCACTATTTTGTTCGGTCAAAGACTCGTTTTTCGGTCTGGTATTCACTGTCACTACTCCGCGGCGACGACGTCTTCGCTCACTTAAACGGGGGGATCAACGGACCCGAGTCCCTTGTGCTCCCCCTCCGCCTTTTCATCGACTTTTCACCACCCCATTCGCTTCTGATATCGTACTGCTGTTTCGATCGAGCTGCATCGTCGGCTTGAAGTCCTTTGGCGATGCTTCCTCGGGTCTTCTTCGCCGCCGGCCTTTTGGCCGCGAGCGCTTCGGCCTTGGCCGCGCCGAAGTCGACGGGCACGGCCGCCGCAAACACCACCACCTGCGGCGACGAAAAACCCAGCGACGAGCTCCTCGCCCTTCTAGACAAGTTCGAGGCTTTGGACGCGGCCAATGTTACAAAACGCGACGTCATACAACCTCACAACGTCGGATTGTACTTTTACATTGTCGCTAAGGATTATTCTCTTTCTGGCGGCAATCTGCCGGTATGACTGCTTGGATTGGAACCTATCTGGCGTTCCCTTGCTCCGGCCCATATTGCCGGTGCCCTTCCACGAGGATAGAGTGCTGACCCAGTCGCGACGCGAAACAGGACGATTATCTAAGACAAGAGGTCGACAGGTTGAATCAATATTTCAATACCGCCCCCCAAAGGCTATTCAACTTTTACATCAAGAATATAGACCGAAGAACTGGATCGATACCTGACTTCAACCATATGTCCGAGCAGCAGATCCTGGAACTTCCGCTAAAACAAGACTTAAACAAGAACCGCGACTACAGCTGTTTGAATATTTACTACGTCCACCGATACCAGGATCACGGTTCCTACAATCGGAATCACGGGTGGCAAACGAGGGGCTTGTACGGCTTCGGCGTCTATCCCCGGCAGAGGGTGCTGGACGACACGAAATGGCAGGATGGAATCATCCTCTCAAGCCTCACAGCTGCGAATACTCTCTTCGCGGGCTACAGAGGCATCCCGGCCGCGCTGGCCCACGAGATCGGTCACGCGCTGGGCTTGTTGCACACCGACCAGGGCAGTAACGCAACTCGATGCGACTTTGACAACGACAGGATCCGTGACACTCCCGCTCACAGGCCGCTTGGGGAGTGGAAGTGCTCTGCAGCGGCCTGGTTGGGATGTGAAGGTCCAGACAGGCCATTTCCTCTCGACAACATCATGACTTCCGACGCGACGTAAGTACACGAGACCACCGCTTCGGGCCCATCGGGCGAACCGGAAGATGAAGGCTGTTCTGACAGATGCACACAAGGACCTGCGGCGCGAACCGCTTCACCCAAGGCCAGCTTTACCGAATGTGGGAGCTCTATCGTGAGCTGCGAAAGCCCTTTGCCCCCACAGGCCAATCCCAGAGGAACCGCCCCCAGACGGGACAGCCTCGTCGGCAGCAATGGTCTAGTCCTCAGCAGAACCGGGCTCGCCCTGCCCCGAACTGGAACACGCGTCGTCCCTGGCAGAATTGGAACCTGCACCGTCCTTGGCAGAACGGGAACTGGCATCGCTCTTAGTAGTCCTAGACGTGTCCTCGCGGACTTGGGTCTTCGAGCCCGGAGGCAACTGAGAGAGCAGCGCCCATCTTCCCCCAGCCAGGATAACTGCTACACCTCCTTTGCCTCTCAACCCATTCTTGTCTTACTTTCTCTCACCTCTTTTCGTTTCACAACCTCTTACTTCTAAGTCGCGCTCAACAGTGCTCAGGGTCCTCGTTTCAGACAACACTGAATCCTGGAGTACATGTAGACGCAGCGGTTGAGCTCCACGTAGCGTTCACGGGTACATTAAAGACTATTGTTCAATTCGTAATGTATCCGTACAAAGCAAATTATTCATTTTGAGCACCTGCTACCGCAACCTTTTCTTTCTGTCTCTCTTTCCTTCTCACAACTCAGACCATCTTGATGACATACTTCTTCTTCCTGTCCGGGCCGTGGTAGGCGGTCGCGATGGCGTCCTCGAGGCTGACCTCGTCCCAGTCGGCCCGGACGATGTCGGCCCAGTTGTCGTCGCCCTGGAAGACGCGGCGCAGCAGCTCGGCCATGACGGCGTTGGAGTGGGCGACCGAGTTGACGCCGGCCACGCTCTTCTCTTGGCGGTAGAAGTCCTGCATGGCGAAGGACAGGTCGGCGCCGGCGCGGTCCTTGGGCGCGGCGATGAAGACGAGGCGGCCGCCGCGGCCGAGGGCGGCCTC
>NJEV01000124.1:0-36139 GCA_002591385.1 Cordyceps sp. RAO-2017 | reverse complement strand
GGCGCCGGCGGTCGCCAGGGCTACGACCGCGGCGGGCGCTCGAACGCGGGTCCGCGCGGTCGCCGCTTCGGCTGGAAGGACTACGACAAGCCGGCGCGCAACCGCGACGCCAGCATCAACATCAAGGCCGACTGGCAGCTGCTGGAGGAGATTGACTTCAACCGGCTGGCCAAGCTGAACCTCGACGCCGACGAGGGCGAGGACCTCGAGGACTACGGCTTCCTCTACTACTACGACCGCTCCTACGACAAGCAGCCGGTCAAGGGCGCGGAGAAGAAGCTGACGGCCATGGACCGCGCCGCCTACAACGTCACCACCTCGTCCGACCCCGTCATCCAGGAGCTGGCCGACCGGGGCGAGGCCACCATCTACGCGACCGACAGCATTCTGTCGATGCTCATGTGCGCGCCGCGCTCCGTCTACCCCTGGGACATGGTCATCGTGCGCCAGGGCAACAAGATCTTCCTCGACAAGCGCGACAATGCGACGCTGGACATGGTGACGGTCAACGAGAACGCGGCCGACGCGCCGCTGGACGCGGCCGACGGCAGCAAGGACGTCGTCAACCAGCCGGCCGCGCTGGCCGAGGAGGCCACCTACATCAACCACAACTTCGCGACCCAGGTCGTGGACGAGAGCGCGTCGTCCAAGATCGACATGAGCCACGGCAACCCCTTCTACAACGCGTCCGAGGACACGGACCCGCCGGCCAGCAAGGCCTACAAGTACCGCAAGTTCGACCTGTCGACCAACGAGGAGGACCCGGTCTACCTGGTGGTCCGCACCGAGATCGACGCGGTCCAGAAGAACGCCATCAGCGGCGAGGACCAGCTCATCACCATCAAGGCGCTCAACGAGTTCGACAGCAAGGCCCAGGGCAGCGGCGGCGCCCTCGACTGGCGGAGCAAGCTCGTCACCCAACGCGGCGCCGTCGTGGCGACCGAGATGAAGAACAACAGCTGCAAGCTGGCCCGCTGGACCGTGCAGAGCATCCTCTCCAAGTCGGACGTCATGAAGCTCGGGTCCGTTGTTATCCCCCCCCCCTTTCCTTCTCCCTTCCTTCTCTGTCTTTTTTCTTTTGTTCTTGTCCCCTCGCGTCCTCCCCGGTCGCACGCACGCAATCTCCCCTTTTCGACAAGTCTCACAAGCAGGCGTCTGTGTGTGTGTGTGTGTGTGTGTGCGACGGCTAACGACGGTGCAGCTTCGTCTCGCGCGTCAACCCGCGCTCCAACGACAAGCACGTCATCCTCGGCGTCGTCGGCTGGAAGCCGCGCGACTTCGCCAACCAGATGAACCTGTCCTTGTCCAACGGCTGGGGCATCGTGCGCACCATCGCCGACATGTGCCTCAAGCGCGACGAGGGCAAGTTCGTGCTCGTCAAGGACCCCAACAAGGCCATCCTGCGCCTCTACGAGGTGCCGGCCGGCAGCTTCGACGACGACGACGACGACGACGACGACGCCGCCAACGCCGGGCCCGACGCCGCCGGGCAGGGCGCCGGCGCGGACCAGTAGGGCTGCGCAGGGAGAGGAGAAGGGAGGGGAGGGGAGTAGGAGACGAGGGCGGTCCCGTGTCCCGTCTCCGTCGTGGGTGCCGCCGCGGGCGGAAAGCGGGACTACGCCGTCCGGTGCCGCGAAATATCCCGGGGCAGAGCAGGCAAGACGAGATGCAACGGACCTGGGTCTTTGAGAGTTGTAGGGGCGCAACCATGTGCATTATTCAGCGGCGCCGTCTCGAGACGACAGCTCCGTCAGACAGAAAAAGAGAGAGAGAGAGAGAGAGCCCAACGCCCACCCCCTTTCGCCACCGTGCAGGCCCTCTCCGTGATAAGTCGGCCCGGGCCGGGGACAGCGCAATCCATCGGCCCTCGTCTCCCCCCGCTTCCTGCATCTCCCCGTCCGCGTCCTCGGCCGACGGCACCGCTCGCCGCGATCCTCTCCCACGCTGAGTCTGGCTCCTTTCCTCGACAGATTCACATTACGGCCCTTGGTTGGGCTCGAGCACGGCAACGCTCCCCAGCCGCCGCTGCTCGTCGTCGGCGCCCCGTCACCACAAACCCCCTTTTCTCCCCATCCGCCTCTCCTTTTGCCCAGTCCTTTATCACGTCTCGATCGGCTGTCCCGCCTTTCCTTGTTTTGTCTTCTTTTCGCCGAGTCCTTTGTTACAGCCCCGATGTGGTGTCCCGCCGTTCTGTGATTTCTCTCCCGTCTTCTGTGCGGTTCGCCTCCCCGTCGGCGGCCGCCCCCGTCTAGCAATGACGACGCATCCATCACAACGCCCCCAGCGTCCCGGCCCCTCGGTGGAATGAGCGGCGAAAAGGAGAGGCGGGGACGCGTCCCATCAGGGCGCCCGCCTCCAACCCCGGCAAAACACGCCTAACAAGCTGCTCCTGCGCCCAGGAGGAGGTTCTCCTGCTCGCGGATCCAGGCCCTCGCCTCGCTGTTACCGTCCGGCAGGCCGAGATCCCGGATCGCCAGCGAGGTGGCGGCGTTGAGCTGGCAGAGCACGCTGCGTCGGTCGACGTTTGGGTCGCCGGCAAGCTTCGAGGTCCAGGTGCGTCCGAGGGCGACGCGGAGGCAGAGGCCCAGCGGCCATTCGGGCTGCTCGAGGCTTTGGATCTTGCAGGCCGAGGCTTTGAGGTCGGCACTCTCCTCCGCCACCGTCGGCGTCGAGTGCCGTGGCGGCTGCCCGGCGGGCGCGACGACAGAACTGTAAGCCCCTCCTCCTTGAGGGGATGAGGACGGCCGAAAGCCGGCGAACAACGAGTGGGGAGCCTGAGCGTGATGGTTGTGGTCTTGCGGCCGAGAGCACCAGTCCGGGGGGGCGACGGGAGCTGCTCCAGCATGCAGGACATGAGGAGCCGCCGCCGGCTCTCTGGAGAGTCCCGGAGCCTGGGTGGCAGCCGCCGGGCAGCGACCGCGGCGGGAGTCTTGCTGCTGATGGGCACCATATTGCGAGGCATACGCCGTCGGGGTCAAGCGAGGAAGCACGAAGTCCCGGCTGGCAGCAGGCGTCTGGGGCGGCAGATCCCTTAGGCCGAGCTGCGCCTGGAGCGTCTTCAGCGGGGGCAGATGAGCAGACTGCGCTGGGTCCGCGACGGAGCGGACCGGTGGTAAACGTACGCTGTGATCAAGCGGCCCCAGGCGGAAGTGCTCTTCCTGTCCCACGGAGTTCTGAATGGGGTCCGGGGTGTGGCCGGGCATGCCGACCAGAATCTCGGCCGCGTTTTCGACTTCCGACTTGGCGGAATACCGCTCGGGCGTCAGACTGCGGTGGCCGACGGCATCGGCCATGAGCAGGTCGTCGTCCCAGTCCTCGTCGAATCCCTCGTCTTCGCGGCTCCTGCGAGCGGCATCGGCCCGAGACTGCCTCATCTTTCGGCTTCGAATCATGCGCGCCGATTCCCATTCCACGTCGTCCGGGTCCATGACATGCCTTGGGTCGCCGCGCAAACGGCCGTCCGTGGCACACGGCCTGCACACCGACAGCTTGCACTCGATGCACTTCTGAATCGTGCCGCAGCGCTGTCTGTGGCACATGTCACATTTGGCCGTGGACATGCAGCTTGCGATCCAGCCCTCGTGCAAGTCCTCCGGGCCGGGAAACACGTACGGCCTTGGGCGCGAGGGCCAGTTTGCTGAGCTTGTAGGAGGGTGCTGCTGGGCAGGTCCGTCGCGGGCAGACATGGCGGGTCGAGGATCGAATTTGACAATAGCGGTGCTGTATCCTGCTGCCGATGAGCAGAGTAGGTCGCCTTCGCTCGTCGCCGGCTGCAGGTTCCCTTGAGACGTTGCTCCAAGGTAGGCCGAGAGAGAAAGTCGCAGGGTCAGTAGGCACGGCGACGTTTTGCTTTGCAGGCTGGAGGTGTTGAAATAGAACGGCAAGGGGGCCGCGTGTCACCGAAATGCCGGTCTGCATCCGACGGGCTTTGGTCCGGATGAAAGCTTGACGTGGGAATGGAGTCGACGTCAACGGCGTACGAGAGTCGGGAAGGAGAAGAAAGATATAGGGGAGCGGTGCCGAATGAAGTCGAGGCAGAATGGAACGGATTCACTGTCCGTTCAAGAAGAGGGTCGCGGAAGCAAACGACAACAATAGGGCGACAATAGGGCAACAGGGCCTGGTTCTTGGCCATCACGCCAGACGGGCGGTGGGTGATTCAGTGGCCAAGACGGCAGCAATACAAGTTTGAAGTCGGTGTGTGCCACCTCGTCAGGCAGCTCGAAGAAGCACAGGCTCGAGGTTGATGCGTCTTGTGGTGTTTGTCTATGTTTCGGTCCTGGGTGCTCTTGGAATACTGCTATCCCGTGGCACAAAAAAAAGGCCGAGCTTTCTTCCCCACCTCGAGACGGAGAGGGAGCGCGAGGGAGCGGATGAGAGAGGTGAGGAGGGTGAGGCACCATGGCGCCACGATGCCGCTTTGCTTCGTCCCTGTCGGCGGCGGAGGGAAGACGGTCACGGGAGGTGAGAGAGGCCGATGGCGATGAAGCCATGCTGTCGGCCCTGTCGCTGCGACAGCCCCGGACGAGATGGAGGCACGGCCATGAGGAAAGACGGGTTTAGGCGGCTGGCGGAGAGGCGTAGAGGCGTCGTGAGAGGTTGTGAAGGGAGGATGCCGTGGTTTAGGCGCGCGTCTGCCTCCCGACGACCTCTTTATATGGTAGGTAACAAGGTAGGTAGGTGGTGGACTTCTGGGGTATGCACGCACCTGCCTGCCTGACGCACCTGCCTACGGGCTTGCCTTTCCCACGGGGGCACGGCAGGAGCGGCGACCGGCCGTGGAGGAAGGAGGGAAGCGCAGTGAAGCAGGCGCCGCGTCTTGCACTCGCGTCTATTCTACTCTCTGGCACGACTGCCTGCCTCGGTATCCAGACATCACCACATACTCACCCCCCGACCACCGGTCTCTCTGTCTGGTGGTCAAGGCAGCCACGTGCTCGTCGAGGCCATCCGTCCCTTGTCGACGCAGGGTGTGTGTGCAAGGCACGAGACACGAGACGAATGATGATGCCGAGCGCTGTCTCCCCCCGCCTCGACCGGAGAGCGGCGCGGTGAATCGTGCTGCATTCCAGCCTCGGCAGTGCGTCGGAAATCGGTCGGTGGTGACAGGCCAGAGGTCGAGGATGTTTCATGGGCCGGTCCCTGGTTGCGACGATGGTGCATGTACCTGGTCTGGGTAGGGAATAGGCGGCCGGAGGGACGAGACAGTCAAGCTGAAAGGGGAAACGACGGTTGACTGACCATTGCACGTATCATGGACAGGGCGAGGCAATCCTAATTCTCGTAGGATTTACGCATGGACTAGATCCGTGCCTCCAAAGAGAGCATGACGATCAAAAAGTATATATGCAAGCTGACCTACTCCATCCGGGCCCCCCACCCCTCCCTTTTTTCCTTTTTCCCCCCTTTTCTCCTTTGCGAGAGAGGAACGGAGAAGGGATGGATGAAGAAGGCCTTTGCGTGTGCGTCGTCGCCCCGGCATCTCGGCATCTCGGCGCCCCGTCCCCCCCCCCCAGTCGGACCCGGACCCAGACCGCCAAGGGCTAGAATTCAGGGGGACAGGGCTTCGAGGATGAGTTCCAGTTCCGTGGCCGTTCGTCCGCGGGCAAAGTCGCGAGACAAAGGCGACGGCGCGGACGACGTGTGTTCGGTAGTGAGCCCGACTGAACTGCTGGCCCCTTTGGTCCCTGCTGCCTCCATGCCATCCAACCCTTGGCCCCTTTTTTTCCCTCCTCCTCCGCCCCCTGGGTCATCGTGGCGGTGACCCTTGCGTGGGCTCGGGACATGGCCGTTGCGTGTCTCACTTCGAAGGTTACTGTCCGCTCACGCTCTCTACCTACTCACCCATCCTTTCTCTCCTTTTCTGTATCTGGGTATGTATGTACTTAGGCATGTAGGTTGCGTGTACTGCATGTACATACGTGTGTGTGTATGCCAAAGCTACCTTAGTAGGGACCCAGGGTAATGCTACATGTATATATCACTATAACCGAACGTCAGCGTCGTGCCGGGGAGTCGCACAGAGAAGAGAAAGAGAGAGAAAGAGAGGAAGCAGAAGTGACGCAACGCAAAACAAGACTGCGATATCATGAGCCCGTTTTTTTTTGTTTCCAAACAAACATAGTATAACGGAAGCTGAAGTAACGTCGACTCTCTCGTGCGCACGCCGCGTATGTATACATGTATGTATGCGTAAGGAGGAAGAGGACAGGGGATGGCTGCCTTTCTGGACATCTCCCACCGAGCGACCTCGGCGGCAAGCATCAGCACCAACACCGCCAGCAAGATCACCAATTCGGTCCTGCAGGGGGGTGCGCAGCCAAGCCTCTCTCACTTACCATCTTACTCCATCCGTTGCCCTCCCTCCCGTCTCTGTCTCCCTCTCCTCCTCCGCCTCTCCCTCTCTCGCCACAGCTCTCCCTCCTCCTCTGCCCCGCCACAGCCCCCCAGGTCCAGAAGCCACGCACCGCCGCACCGCCCCAGAAGCCGTGCGCCGCCAGGGCCCGCGGCCGCGTGGTGCATGTGTACCTCGGTACCTGGCAGGCGCGCGTACAGAGTACGAGCACGTCATACGCGTCCCCAGCGTGTCTCGCAGGTAGCGGAACTCGGCACCGCGGAGCGCCTCAGGTACCTCCTCCCCAGCCCGGGTCTAAAGTACCACCCACGCGCGCAAACACCTGCGCACATGCGCTCGCGCTCGCGCTTCAGGTACCGGTACCTCGCTCCACGCTGGCGCCCGCCGCTTCGCTAAGCCGCTCCTCTCGCGCTCGCGCTGCACCGCCTCCTGCCCGGTCCTACGCCGGGGCCCCAGCTTGCAGCAGCCAGCCACGCGCCCATTGCCACACACATCACCCCCCTTTTAAGACATACACGCGTACGCCGTATCTGTACCTGTACCTCGCTCGCCTCATCGCCTCGGTGCGGCCCTCGTCCATCGCTGCGCTACAATACCTAACGTAAAACAAACAAGAAACCTCCCGCCTGTTTTTTTTTTTTTTTGACCCGGCCGCACATAGTCTGTCCCTCTGTGTCTTCCAACCAACCCTTTTCTGTTCTTCTCTCCTCTGCGCTGCTCTTCCATCACCGCTTCGTCCCGTCTTCCTCTCCCACCTCGCCGCGCCCTCTCCTCTGTCCTCGTCGAGCCTTCGTTCAATCTCGCCGCCATGTCCAACCAGGAGTACTACGGCGGTGGCCAGGGCGGCTATCACCAAGGAGGTCCCGGCTACCCTCAGCAGCCCCAACCCGTGAGCCAGCCCGCCCACGCCCGCGCCCATCTTCATCATCTCCGCCCATGATCATCTCCCCTCGAACGCCCCCTCCACCAACGTCCTCCGTCCGCCGCCGTCGCGACAGGATGCGCTAACAAGATACCTCTGCCTCGAATAGAGCTATGGCCCTCCGCAAGGAAACTACGGCCCTCCCCAGGGCAACTACAACGGCGGTTATCAACAGGGCCAGCCCCCCATGCAGTACCAACAGGGCCCTCCGCCCGACGACTCTCGCGGTCGCCGTGGCGGCAGCAACAACTGCCTCATGGCCTGTATAGCCGCCTTGTGCTGCTGCTGCGTCGCCGAAGAGGCCTGCGAATGCTGGTGCGTCAAGCCAAGCCGAGCCTCGGCAGTCACCCCCCCTTCCCTTACTCCTTCTCCGAACCCGGCCGGAGACGACAGATGCCAGACGCGCGCCCGCCTCTTCATACTTCGTCTGCTGACACTCATCCTGTGTACAGCATTGGTTGCTGCGAGTGCCTCCTCTAAGCCATTCGCCATCGCATAACACCACCACCTCCTCCTGCAAAGGGGACCTCGGCGCTTCGCCCATATAACGACGGCCCATATACCCGCTCGACCGCACACACCTTGTCGGATTCCCGACTTCCTCGTGCAACACGAGGCCGTTGTCTCGCCGTCTTCGGCAGCATCCCCATTCTCCTGCAATGGCGATGGCATGGGCGCTTATTGGCTACTCCTCGCCTTTTCTCCCTCTCTTTTGTCCAAAGAGGCCCTTGAGTCTGGTGTCTATATCATTCCACCCTTACCTCCTCTCTTGCACACCTATACTACGAACGAACTCGTCCTTCTGTGGCTTAGGGCTTTGACGGACTCGCGGGAGCTGTAGTTTGCTTTGAGAGTTGAACTGCTATCAATACATGGCGTTTGCGGCTCGGCTGCCTTTGTTTTTCTCTTGTTTTCCCCATCCATCAAAGTGCCACATCTTGCTGCAACTGTGGCCAGAATCGTTGCTGTTCGCCATGCCAGCAGGCCCCTTCAAAAAAATCTTGCCCTTCCAGTCTCCTCTACGAGTCGAGCTGCACGTAGTTGGCTGGGAACAAGCCCGATTGTCCGTTGTAGTGGCCGAACCACCAATCCTCGTCGGGAAACTCCAGGTTCGTGATCGTGGCGTCCTCGGCGAAGCTTAGTTCTGCGCCGACGTTAGCAAATTCCTCTCCGCCGACGTCCTTCCACTGATGCGCTTCTACCCACCATTGTCTTCAGCCGCTTCGTAGTCATACAGGGCGGTGGCAGTTGGGCCCGCCTCCGCGGCATGAGCAGGCTCTGGCACCGGCGCCGCTGGTGCTGCCGGCGCCGGCGCCGGTGCCGGGGCCCCTTGGTCGTCGATGTCGACGAGCTCCACGTAGTTGCTGGGGAACAGGCCGGTTTCGCCCTTGGAATTTGTTCCCATCCACCAGTCTTCATCCACCATGTCGATGTTGGACACGTACTCGCCCTCGATGAGCTCGATCTCGTTGTCCTCGGCCTTTTCGTAGTCGTATTGAATCACAGCATACGGGCCGCCTCCCTCATGCTCGTGTTGCGGCACCATGCCTGCGGCTTCTTCGGGAAGCTCCTGCTCGTTTTGGCCGGGGGCAGCAGGAGGAGGTGCCAGGTGCTCTTGCGTCGGGTCTGCACCGCGCGCGACGGGAGCTGCAACTCGAATGGGTGACGCCTCTTGCTCCTCTTCCTCCTCATCGTCGGGTGGCGGGGGGCGGGTGGGGAGCCCCGGCAGAGAAAACCCGCCAGAGGGCCGCGAGCTGTCCGGGACCGACGGCGCCGAGGGATCGTCTTCGCTTTCGTGATCCATGGCCCTGGACGCAGCGACACCGGCCACTGCGCCCGCGCCCACGCCCACACCTATGGGCGCCGCATTCTTGAACCGGTCCCGCAGGGCCGACACTCCTCCATGCGACGGCGCGGCATCGTCCTCTTCCGCATTCTGCTGGCTCTCGCCCTCGGGTCCACCGCGACTGTAGCCTGATGCCTGTACCGGCGCCCAGGTCTTGCCGGTATATCCGCTCTTCCACTCGCCGGCGCCGCTCTGTTGGGCGGCGATGGGCGACGTCGCCGAGGCTGCCCCGGCGCCGCTCACGTCCGAGCCCCTCTGCCTAGCTTTCTTCTCCGCCCAGATCTGGGCCGGTGTCTTTCCGCCCTGATCAGCGAAGGTCCGGCTGGTCGTGCCCACAGGCGCCGGAGCCGACACGCCGGGGGCGCCGAATCCAAGCCCGCCTGGAGTTGGCGCCTTTGTTCCGGCAAAGGTGGGAGATGCTCCAAACTTGTTGGCAACCTTGGGTTTCGGTAGCGATGTGATGCGCTCTGACGAGCCCGACTGGGAAAACACGGCGGCTCGATCGGCGAGGGGCCTGGGCGGAGGCGCGTCGTCGGTCGCCTCCTCCATGGGCTTCTGCGCCTTTGCACGGATTGCAGCGATGTCAACCTTGCCGATCGGCTCGTAGGCTCCTTTGACAGGCGTCGGACGATGATCATCTTGATTCCTCGCCGCCGCTCGGATGGCAGCGATGTCCACCTTGCCCACTGGCTGGTAACCCCCCCTGACGACATCGCCAGAATCGCCGCCCTGACGATCAGTACCGTCGAAGCGCGAGGTTTCGGGCTTCTGCTTGGTGAGCTCGGCCATGTTGACCTTTGTTGGCCGGTAGGCCGGCTCCACCTTCTCGATCTGGGTTCTCGTCACCGGAGGGGCGTCAGCACCCCAGCCTTCTTCATCAACATTGTCGTCTTTCCTAGAGCGCGCAGCGACGAGGGGATTGATGGCGCGTCCAGAGCTCGATACTGTCGGCGTGAAGACGGGCTTGGACCTGATGGGGGGTGGGCCGGCCGAGGCGAGGCCGCCAGAGGTCGCAGCCGAGTACTTTGCGCCCGAGGCATCCGACACCTTCTTCATGATGGAATCGATCTCGAGATCGGTATCGGATCGGGCCGTGATCTGGACGTGGTAGCCGTGAAGAACTTTGGAGACGGCGGCTGCGTGGCTGGTGAAGTAGCCTTTGGTCCGCTCGGGAACGCCACCTCCGCACCATGCGATGAGGAGGCACTTGGGAAGAGCGGTATTGGGATCCTTGACCTTGACGAAAGCGAATTGAATGCGGCCTTCGTTGAAGTCCTCCGTCAGCTCGCTCAAGTCGCCATCTGCCGCGCGTTAGGTATTAGCATCGCCGAGGACCCCCCCCAGGGGAGAAGCTGTCGGAGGGCCGTTCCCATACCACCTGTGCTCTCTACCTTGAGAATGCTCTCTTTGGAACCGCCGTCTTGAAAGGCGCTGACGAGCGGTGCCTGGACGGAGAAGAGGGCCCACTGGGCGTAGGTGGGCGAAGAGGAAGAGGGCGGGGGTCCGCTGACGACTGCATTGTAACTGCTTTTGATGGACGGCCCGTTGATGGACAGGTTCAGCGAGGCCATGCTGAATGGGCGACGGTAGGCTCAGCGGCGTCGATGGATAGAAGAGCTGGGGAGAGGGGCGGAGGGGTGGAGGGGGAAGACCCCTGAGATTGTTCTTTTTTGCGGGCTCTGGGATCCGAGACAGCGAGCGGCCAGTGAAGCAGCTGGCCGGCGTCGAAGAGGAGGCCGCGAACTTGGCGGTGGCCGCGACAGCAAAGCAGCAGACGATGTCTGGACGAGGACAAGAGGTCGGCCGGGAGGTCGCGAAGGCGCCGAGGGCGGGTAGGTGAGGGAGGCAAGGCAGGAGGCTGGATTTGCATGCGCTGGGGTTGACAGACGACTGGGAGAGGCTCGAGGTCAGCTCGGGGGTCGGCGGCCGTTACTCGCTTCTTCGCTTGCTGGCTCGCGCTGGCGGGGGCGATGAGGGGCCCCGTCGCCCCAGTCTTAGTAGGTACCTAGCTTTGTTAGTACCTCCTGCTTACTAGAGGTAGCACCCAAGGTACATACGTGCTTGCCGAGAGAGATTAGGTAAGACATCTGATGAAGGAAGAGTCCAGGACCAGTACGAATACGAAGTAGCATTACAAAAGCCCTATTGCGGCACGCGCCCGCCTGTGGGCCCATCGGATTAATACAGGCCGTTCCCCGCCTTTCCGAAGACCGCGGGAAACAGGCCCGTCCAATACGAAGCTCGCCAAATGACGCAAAAAAAAAACCAGAACGCCGGTGCCCCGCCAAAGTTCTCAGCCTCGAGAACGCCGTGCTTGCGACCCAGCATTCTCTTTGTTTGCATCGTCACCTAACCGCCCTTCCTCCCCCCGCGCGGCGATCCGTCGTCGTTGTCGCCGCCGCCGCCGCCGCCGCCGACCTCAAACCTGTTCCGACCCCGACCATCCGCCATGGCCGAGGTGACCGAAATCACGACCTTCTCCCAGTGGGAGCAGCTGCTGGGCTCCGCGCCTGCATCGGCGCTCATCATCGTCTCCTTCCACGCTCCGTGGGCCGCGCCATGTGCTCAGATGGCCACGGTTCTCTCGACGCTGGCTTCCGAATATCCCGCCACCGAGCCGCCCAGCACCATCTGGGTTTCGATCAACGCAGAGGATCTCAGTGACATTAGCGAGGCATACGACGTCACCGCCGTTCCCTTCTTGGTGCTGCTTAGGGACGGTCAGGTGGTCGAGACGGTCAGCGGAAGCAGCGCCGTCAAGGTCCGGACGGCCATTGAGCTACATGCTCGGGGCGACGCCAAGTCCCCTTCACAGACTGCGGCGACCAACGGGGCTCAGCAAGTCAGCGGCCAGCCCAGGGATGCTCAAGAAAGCGCGGATCCGGAGAAACAGAAGGAGGAGTTGTTCAAACGCTTGGGGGACCTTGTCAAAGCGGCGCCCGTCATGCTCTTCATGAAGGGAACGCCAAGCTCACCGCAGTGCGGCTTCTCGCGACAGATGGTGGCGATACTGCGGGAAAATTCGGTCAAGTACGGCTTCTTCAATATTCTGGCCGACGACGAGGTTCGGCAGGGCCTCAAAGAGTTTGCCGAATGGCCGACTTATCCGCAGCTTTGGATTGGAGGGGAGCTTGTCGGTGGATTAGACATAGTGAGTCTCCTCGGGCCGCCGCCTCGTGTAGTGTTGGCGCTGACGCATCGGACCAGGTCAAAGAAGAGCTGGGGAACAACCAAGACTATTTCAAGCCATACAGCGTCGGAAGCACTGCTGAATCGGCGGCAGCGTGAGGATTCGCTGAAAATCCACGACGACGCGAGGATGGTCGTCCCGTACAAGACGGGACCAAAAAAAAACAAGACTGTATCACGATATGGCCGTGAGGAGTCGTCCCAGCCACCAACGAAATGGAGGCTGAACTGAGGGGCTTTGTCGAGTCAAGGAGCCACGGAGACGCTGTAGTCTGTTTAACGTGATCTGAGGGCACTCGGCAAACGGGGCTCGTCGGCAGAGGTAGTCGTGACACGGAGGAATGCGATGGGCAAAGAGGGGGGTGAAGGAACAAGGCCAGCATCCTTGAAAGTGAGGGGCAGAAAGGACTCGGCTCAACAGACTAGGGAAATCGAGCGTCTTTACGTGACAGGCTGCTAGGTTAGCCACTTTCCGTCGCTTCCACAGCGGGCGCAGGGAAGAGAAAGACTTCCGGTCCAGCACGTTCTGTCGATATATCCGGTCCGCATTCTTGTGGGAAGGAAGGCATGACGGGCCGGCGCGATGAGCTCGTTCTTGCGGTGCCTCCAGACGGGGGCATGGCACAGAATAGGTACGCGTGTATTCGTCCGCCATGTTTCTCGATTTGCAACTCTCATCTGAATTGCAGCCGCGCTCCCAGACTATCGTTCCGGGTAGGCCTATCCCGGCGGCTGACGAAAAGGGTACGCAAGACGTCGAGCCGAGTGCTTTCTACGGCATTTCGTGCATGCGCTAGTGAGCCGCACGTTCATCGCCCTGACGAGGTTCGGCTGTGTTGTGCATGGGCGGGGAGTGACTCATCGCGCGAACGACCTGCCGGTCTGTCTCGAATGCCGCTAGGGCCAGCACGGCTGGTATCGCCTCTTCACTGAAGACGTGCAGTAGGTACACACATGGCGGTACTGACGACTTGATGCCGACACGACTCGCTTCTGAGCATGTATATATCTAGTGCGTCCTCGCCTGGCGGCGGCAATGGTGCTTGTCATCACGGGAGACGAGCCCGTTGCGACTCAAGGCACCCGCGGAATATCGCAGCCAGCCAGGCCCCTAAATGAGTAGTGACCGAGGTAGGCAGATAGGCATCTGCATATGAAATGGTCACCATGTGTAGTGAGCACCAAGTTGTCTGTGGAGGGAAATCCCCTCTCCCAATCATGGGAAGAGGCCTCTGACGGCTCTCGACTCCCAAGCTTCCTTCGAGTCTGCGGTCCTCGAATGGGAGACGGCATCTGGAGGATCCTCCTCCAGCAACGCCACGACGATTTGGGAAGTGGCAGGGTCCGGGCAGAGTTTGACTTCCGGCTTCCAACGACCGAGGCAGTCGGCCACGTGTCTTGGGTCCCGTACCACTACTTAGAAGCAAGGTATCTGTCCAAGAAGACACGAAGATGTAGGAACTTTGAAGCAAGGTGGCAGCTGCTCGAACTCTGTAGCCGCCTGTCGATTCATCTGGATGACGTGCTACAGTGCCTACCTGGGGACCTCGTAGTCGCCCATTCAACTCTCCCCGCTTCAAGGGGTCAGTCACCTCAAGGCAGGAGCACTGAAGTAGGACGTAATTACCCCAACGCACCCAAGGCCGATGCCCAGCCCATCATCGCTCTGCATAATCCAGGCGTTTAAAATACAAGCAAGCCTATTGTCAGTGGCGCTGCGCGTCTATGATCAAACGTTACAAGGATGGTATCCGGCTAGGCTGTCGGATCCCAGCCCTCTCCTGCCAAGGAGGTATCGACCTTCGCAGGCCTCATCATCCGTTACTCCGAAAAACACCTACAGGCTGCAGCCAAGCGCAGACACAAGATACCTACCTACCTACCTTTACCACTGTACATGTACTGGCGGTACACAGTGTCCGGGTACTACTACCTACCTCCCTCCAGTAATTCCAAGCTCTTGTAGGTAGTACTATTCTGGCTGCTAGTACCTACCCTACCCCAGCCGGGGAGCTTTCAAATCGAGTCACGGAGAGAGGGGAGGTGCGCCTGCCCGCATAGCATCGCGAACGCCGGCGTCTTAATAAGACTGACGTCTTGCGCCGGTCTTCTCACGTCTCGTTCTTTTTTTCCCCTTTTCCCATTCTCATCCTCCCCCCCTTCTCTGCTCACCCTCCAAACCTCGCCTTCTTTTGTTCCTGCTTTCTGCGCCTGCTGTCCGCGAGAAACGCGGCGCATCTTGCTCATACCCATTCGCGCGCTCCTCGCGCCCAGCGCATCCGCCCTGACTTGGCAGACACCGACGGAACATCCGATGCCTCATCAGCTTCGTCGCGACTGTCTTATCTCACTCGCCTAGGCCAGCCTCGAGCCTTTTTTTTCGCTTCTGTTCATTGCTGTCGCTCAGCGTCCCGGCACTTTTTGCCTCTCATTCATCGCCGTCTCGCCGAGCGAGTTACGACCACTACCGCCCACTCCCGCCTTCGTCGGATCCGTCTCCACCGGCCCGATTTGCTGGCCCGGTCATTGACGCGGCCGAAGATGCGAGGTGAGGGGAACCGCAAGACCCTGCGCTTCTGATTACTGCGCCTGTTCAACCTCTGTGCATTTGGTCCAGCAGAAACGCTGGGATATCGACGCGCAGTCTGCCATCAGTACGCCGCCTCACTGCGGACCACGGTCAACCCCGACGGAGATCCAGTCCATTAGGCCGACACTTATCTCCGAACGGCCTGCCTACTCAGGAACCCACTTCGCCAACCTCACGAGCCCCTCCCCCGCCACAGAAATGACGCCGACTCCGCCTTCTACGACCTCCTCTACCGGGGGCCGTTCTCCCGAGGATCAATTCCGCGTTGTCAGGAGGAGGAATCGTGTCCCCCTCAGCTGCTATCCTTGTCGGACCAGAAAGTGCGTCGTCGACCAATCCCGCCACTCAACGGTCGTTGAATTAAGCAGCTAACGGCATTCTAGATTGTGAGCCAAGCCGACGACCGACGCACTCGCAACCCGTTGTGGCTAACAGGCTTGGCAGGAAATGTGATAGAAATCACCCCTGCAGCAACTGCACAAGACGTGAGGGCACGAACACCGCGTCATGTTCCTACGCCACCCCTCTGTCCCGCAAGAAAGGCCAAAGTCAGGGGGACTCGAGCCCGGACGACATGCAGAATCGCATAGACCGTCTCGAGGGTCTAGTCCTGTCACTGATGCACAACGGGGCCAACTCGGACCCCGCCGCCGCGGCCGCAGGCGCCTCGGCCTCTCGCTCAGTTACAGACAGTGGCTCGTCTGCCAAAGCTGGGCGCGACGAAGCGGCAATGGTTGATGATGACAGTGACGTCGAGGATAGTTTGGCCGCGTCGCTTGGAGTCCTAAAAGTCGACCCCGACAAGGGCAAGTCCATGTACTTCGGCCAAGAACACTGGCACCTGATCCTTGCCGATATCGCCGAGGTGAAAAACTACTTTGTTTCTCACAAGAAGGAGTTGGAGTCGAGCTACGAACGGGTCAAGATGTCCAAGCCAGTGACCGCTCGCGAGGGCCCAACGCTGTTGCTCGGCGCGCTCCCCGCGTCGGAGCTTGAGCTTCGCGCAGAGCTGCCGCCCAAGTCGAGTGTGTACACCCTATGCAGCCGCTACTTCGACTCGATGGACAACGCTGTCATGATCGTTCACGGGCCGGCCTTCCTGCAACAGCTTCGAGCACACTGGGAAGATCCATCCAGGACGCCAATGATGTGGCTGGGGCTTCTCTACTCGATACTGTGTCTGGCGATGCTGAGTTACCACAAAGCGGGAGATGAGCCTCCGGATTGGAGGGGCCGGTCCCTCGAGCTTGCCGCCGAATACCGGCTGCGCACGGTACAATGCCTCATCAAGGCTGACTATACGAAACCTTGCGAGTACACCGTCGAAACCATGATTCTTTACACGTTCGGAGAATACTCCTCTCGCTGGGATGCCGAATTTGGCCTGTGGTTAATCGTCTCGTTGACCACGCGGACTGCTCTCCGCATGGGATACCACCGTGATGCCAAGTGGTTTCCTTCCCTCACGCCTTTCCAAGCAGTAAGCAGCCGTCGATGCCGACGCCGGTCGCACTGTCTAACTGGTCGATAGGAAATGAGGCGAAGAACGTGGGCCTTGGTCCGAATGTGCGATGTCATTTTCTCTCACCAGCTGTCGTTGCCGAGCATGGTGCACGAGCCCGACTGTGACACACAGCTTCCAAACAATCTGCTCGACGAGGATTTCCATCCGGGACCCCAAGAGCTCCCGCCGTCACGCCCGAACAGCGAAGCGACACCGATTGCCTACATGATTGCCAAGTCGCGGCTTTGCAACGAGCTTGGCAACATTCTGCAGGCCACAACCAGGGTTGGCAGGAATGTTCACTACGACGAGATCATACGCTTTGACGCAAAGCTGCGCCAGGTCATGCAGGAGCTTCCGCCTCATCTCAAGCTGGGTCCGCTGGAGGAGTCGCGCGGCCCGGTGACGTTGATTACCGCCCGTTTCAACGTGGACATCTTGTATCAAAAGATTCTCTGCTTACTGCACCGGAAGTACATATCCAGGGCGCGGCAGAATCCTCGGTACGCGCATTCGCGGCGCAGCGCCATAGAAGCGTCAATGCAGGCCATGAGCCATTTGCAGACGCTGCATCGCGAGTCACAGGGCAACGGCAGGCTCCGAGTCGTTGGCTGGTACGTCAAGTCAATAGCCACCAAGGAGTTTATCTTGCCAGCGATGCTCATCGTGCTGGACCTACATTTCGACAATATGGCGAAGCAGTCGCCAACGCCTCAGGATCACGAAGGCGCGTTCCTGTGGTCTCCGCAGGAGCGTTCTAGGATGATTGGCACGCTGGAAGATGCCGCGGGCATCTGGAAGAGTCTTTCGGACTCATCGATGGAGGCCCTCAAAGCCTCCAAGGTCCTCGAAATCATGCTGGAAAAGATACGAGATCCAGGCCAAGGCTCGAATGCGGCCATGATGGGCACATTCCCGTCTCTGGCAGCAGGCATCGGCATGGGCCCTTCTCCGGCCACGCCCGATGGAATGGTCACGCCCGAATACCTTGGGAATCTCAACAACGATGGGTTCAATGCCTTTTCAAACGCCAACACCAGTGCCTTCATGGGGATGGAGTTCAGCTTCCCGCCCTCGACGGCGGTGGACATGCAAGCGGACGGCTTCGGTGCTGCAGGCGCAGGGTCTCCGCTGTCCATGTTCAACAACCTCGGTGATGGCTCCGGCACAGCAGCTGATCCGGCTGCCGGCTTTGACTGGGTGAGTGTCTCCCCACACGACAGATGAGGCCTGAATCCATGAAGACGCAATGCTGACGTGGGCAACAGGGCGCCTTCGAGAACTACACGCAAATGGCAAACTGGGGGGCAGATCAAAGTTTCCAGATATTTGGGGCGGGGGACTCGTTGTCTGAACAAGACCAGGACTTGATGAAGTGAAGATGAATTCTCGACCTGCAGGCGCGATTTTGTACGATGGCATGGGTGGGGGCAGAGGCATCAGTGGGTGGTGTCTGGGGTGGCGCATCGGGGCGCTCATTTCGAATCTTGGCATGCTCTGTAGGCGTCTATCACGTTGAACCTTACTCCACCTGAACGCAGCCGGGACGACGTTTTTGTTCGGCGGGATGGCCGAGGCCGCGCACCTGATTGATTGCTGGAGGTGGATGAGATGAGGCACCTGCCCATCCACATAACGTAGCTAATTGCCACGTATCGCTCCGAGTCCAAACACTACGCCCCCCGCCATACATTTTCTAGGCCGTTGGCGGCCGTTGGTAGCGGTTGGGTTGTTGTGGCGCCGCGCCTCACTACCTAGCCACAGTGCACTACCTCCTCGTCATTACATAACGCACTCTTCGCCGCCTGTCTTCATCGCGCGTTCTGAACCGAACATCCGTAGACGCGCAGGACTCCAGTCGAAAAGCCAGCAGGTCCACGACACGATCCTCGCACTCGCCATGGATATGGAAACAGACGCTGAGGACCCTGCCTCCGCGAAGAGGAAAACGGCAGGACAAGAGAGCCCTCACAGCCACGCCCAGTCGAAGAGAAGAAGGCTCGAAGGCACCGGAAACAACTTCGATGCCGAAGCCTCTTCGGACACGGCCTTCCATCTCCCAGCGGAGATCTGGCACCGCGTCTTCTCTCTGCTCCCACCCAAGACCTTGATTAGCTTGTTGGTCGTCAACAAACTATTCAATGCCTTTCTCGATCCTTCCTCTCCGGTCCGGAGTGGCCCTGGCGGCCCTCCACGCCAGGCACAGGCTCCTCTATCGCCCATGAAGTCTGATGCCATCTGGCAGGCTTCACGGCGTCTGTATTGGCCCCTCATGCCCGGGCCCATGGACGGCAGGTCAGAGATGGACATGTGGCGTCTCTGCTGCACCCGGTCTTGCCAGTTCTGCAGCGCTGCCGAGTGCTCAGATGGCGGAGGGGCACAGGATCAGTGGCATTGCGGGCCAGGCGCCAAGGGCGTTTCGCCAGTCTTTCCCTTTTTCATTGTCTGCTGTGGCAAATGCCTGTCTGACCGTGCCGTCAAGGTACGACCTTGCCCCCCTCGAAACCCCCAATATCTCGGAACGGCGCCATCCTTACATCTTTTCTGCAGGAAGTGAATCTCCTTCTCTCACACTCGACGCCTTCTTTTCTCCTCGCGGGCCTCCCCATGGCTTTCCTGACTTCTGAGCTGCACGTCATCCCACCCCAGGTCTTATCCGGTGGCATGGGCGCTGTGCACCCTGAGATTGCGAAAGTCTTCCTCTTGCAGCATGTCAAGTCCCTCAACGCTGAGTTCGAGGCTGTGAAGGTGCTCGGCAATGCTGCCGCAGAGCAGTGGGTCAAAGGGCTCGAAGCGCGCGGGAAACGCTCACTTGCTGATTCTTCCGGCTGGGAGAAATGGTATCTCTCTGGTGGTGTACACGAGATGCGCAAGTCCCTGCAGAACTCTCAGCCCTCCACCCAAAAGGCTGATACGGCTTCTATCACTGGATTTCACCATGATCAAGACTCTGATAACACGTCACAGAAGGCTGGCGAACTCGATACGCAAGATTCGGAACCGGGCCCGGAAATTCGGAGTAAGTGGGGCAAGGCATTCCATGGATCTGTGTTCTAACCGTCCCGTAGACGCTACTCTGGCGGAGCCAGAGCTTCTAGATGCTGAACAGGACTCCTTGGAACCTCTGAACGACTCCGGAGAGGACGCGGCAAATCTGAAATCATCACACAAAGCTGGGATCGAGCGAGAAGAGGCTGTCGAGGCCCATCTGCCATTAGATGGGGACGGCTTGGAAACCCTGAAGGGGCGTATACGGCATCTTGCTCAGGAGTTAGCCGAGACGAGCTCAGCGCACGCCTTACCGCATCCCTTTGGCATCGCTGCATCCGAGACGAGGGACCCCAAGGCTCAGTCGTCGGGACAAGTAAGTGACAAAGAGTCAGAAGATGCCCGGAGCCAGCTGTATGCCAGGATATCCGAGTACGCGGACGAGATAATCGAGGGCGGCTGGAAGGGCGGAGAACACATTTCCAGGAAGGAAGCTCCTCAATTCGCGGCAGAGGTTCTCCTCCACGTGCGAGAGAGGTTCTACGCAGAAGGGACCCGAGAGGCTACAGCTCGTGAGACAACGGCAGGCTCTTTGACGGAACCCATGACTCCAAAGTTGACCCTTGAGAATATGAGATGGGTCTTTGACACCAAAATCAAGAAGCATACCGATAAGCAGAAAATGCAGAACATTTTCTTCTGCAACGCATGCCCGAGAAATGGAAAGCCGTTCACCTTCCAAGCTGTCATACAGCATTACGCGGCCAAGCATACCAAGACGCTCAGTCTGGGATCCGCAGTGGTCTGTTGGAAGTGCGAATGGCCTGAGGAGCCAATTTTCGATCCGGATCCCAAGCAGAGGAAAGGCCTGGGACCCCCAAGTAGGGGCTGGCAAAAGGCTGCTACGGGACCCTCGACTTGTGCCGATCAGGCCGGCCACCACACTCTACCTCCTATCAAAGCGAATCAATCGTCGTCGTTCGGGACATCTGGCCCAGAAAACGGCTACGCCGCTGCAGCCCCGGCCGGAGCTCAGGGGTTTACTGCCACTGCCCCCGTGATGCCGCCGCCTGAATCCGGAGCGGCACCACGCCCGCCTCAACGGCAACCTCAGGCCCCAGTCCAGACATTGGCAGACCCCTTCTTCCCTCAGTCGTCACAGCAGCCGCTCGGAAAAGGTCCTGAAGTTTTCACCAACAGCCTTGAGTACGCCTCTGGTGCGGCTGTTGTCGGGGTTTCAACGAGTACCATGACGCACCGCCAATATACTGCTCGGGTGAACTACATGGCACACGTCTGCCAACACATCTGGGCCAAGATCGGATTTATCAAGGCTTTGCCTGATGCAGCGAAAGCTTGCGTGCTCGTTCACCACGTCGTGAGGAGATATGAGGAGAAGTTCCCAGAGCAAGCTTCGTTGAGCATCTTTATGGACGGCCTGTCCAACCACAAGAGCATGCGACCGGCGCGCAGTATCAAATGTCTGCATTGCAGAATATGCAAGCAGGGCTACGGTGTCCTGGACGAGAAGAAACCGTCTACACTTCCTCAGCTGGTAAAGCACTTCGACTCGCAGCACAACAGGCGCCAGGCCGGAGAGACGGCCGGTGATTGGCGCGTCGATATGATTTCCCCCCCTGACACCAAAGCTTTACAGCAGCTTCCCAAGGCCGTTGTGACGGCCAAAGCACTTTTCAAACTCATCACCGATGGACTTCCATTGGCCCCCCGGGCCAGACTGTCTAGAGATTTTGCTGTTGATCAACGAAAGCCCCCAAGAAACGGCAGCTCGTGGCCAGAAAGGTCTTTCCAAGCCAAAGACGCCCCGCCGCAGTTGCCAGGCTCGATGGCGTACCAGTTCGGCCCAAGCGACAAGGACCGTTCGGTCAAAGTGGAGGACCCGGAGTACCGAGGCGCAGCGGGATTTCACCATCTAGACAGACCGGTACTGAGACCCGCCAGAGTGGTCTATGCGCCCGAAGACAGTCCTCAACTGTCTCTGCGTGGAGCTGGCGCATACCGAGGTGCCGACCGCCATTCGAGGTCGAGCCATGCTGTAACCACGACCCTGGATATGGAACGGCTTTCAAAACCGACCCCTGCACCGCCTGCAAGATTGGACGAAGACGGCTTCGAGATTCTCGATAGCCTCGAGGCCCATTTAGGTAGGACACACGGGATGTCCGGTCCGAGGGAGCCGCCACGACCGGTGGTACGATATGAGATGCCCTCGCAGACCGGCCCGGGGTGGGACGGACATGGCGGGCAACGCGGATACTTGGCAAACCGCCGCGACGGGCCGCGTCCCTACCCTCAGGCTCCTCAGCCGGGTTTCGCGCGGCACGCCGAGGACTACTATCAAGCGAGCAGTCATCGGCTGGCGTCCGGGCCCGCCGCCTTCCCCCCAGGCGACGGGTACCACGGCTACCGCGGCTACCCGGAGGCGCCCCCGCCCCCATTCGCGCAGCCGGCCGAATCCTACGAGCTCGTCGAGGTCCGGGATCGGCGGGGCGATTACCTGGTCAAGCGGCCGGTCCCGCGAGGCGACGCCGTCTTCCCACACCCGGGCCGCGTGCCCGAGCCGGCGTATCCGCCGTACGGGCCCGTGTACGGAGACGGACTGCGCCAGATGAGCCATCCAGACCCCCGGCGCCCGGCCGCGGCCTATGCCGGTCCCGGGCCGTCGTCCAGCGTCGGCCGCGAGGAGTACGACCCTCGCTACCCGGCGGCCGACTGAGGCAACGCCGTGCCTCGACGCGTGAGGCTTCGAGGAGGCTTTGGCGGGACGGGGGGAGCGAGCGTGGGTGCTGTTGGCTGGCATGTCACAAAGCCCAGGACTCTCGACTGGGGTGATGCAAGCTAAGGAAAACTCTGCGCATAGGGGAAGACGAAGAAGGGGGAAAAAGGTACATGGCAGCCGTTTGATCGCAGAACTATGAATGACTCTAAGCCACAAGAGACGAGATGTCGCGACGAGTCGAGTGATTTTTCCCGTCCTAGATACAGATGCCTCCCTGCCGCCTCTTTTACTCCGCGCGTCCGCCGTGGCACGTCCGGGCCGCACGCCACGACTCTGTTGCCCCCCTTTCCCGCCGCTCGTGACGCTCCCTTCCGTGGTGCGCGCATCCACGTACGCGCAAGCAAGAACCGAGACCGTGCAGCGGGCGAGCGGGGGAGGGGAGGGGAGGAAGGGGACGAGAATGAGCCGTCTGCCCCGAAACCCCACCCCCTTTTGCCTGCTTCTCCATCATCATACAATCATCCGGACGACGACATGCGCCCTGGGCCCTCTAACCGCTCGCCTCCCCCTCTTCCGTCTTCGGCCGAGAAGAGAAGAAGAAAAAATGTCGTCTATTCTATGGAGGCGCGCGGCGCGGCGGTGAGGAGGAGTGGGGAGCGCGGGCGCCTCATAGGACCTCGCCGATGATCTTGGCTGCCTCTCGGTACGTCTGGAGCAGGTTCTCGCACTTCTCGCGCTCCTTCTTGACGCCGTCGTCTTCGTAGAGCAGCTCCTCGAACAGGTTCTCCTTGTACAGCTCGCTGACGAGGCGGTTCTGCACCACGTCCTTGCAGTGGTTGACGAGCAGGTGCATCACGGCCTTTGGTACCTGGTCGGCGATGGACTCGCGCACGATGTTGAAGTAGGACGAGATGAGGGCCCGGATGAGCTCCGTCTCCATGGCCTCGCGGTCCGTCAAGGCCGGCTCGTTAGACTCGCCCTGCGGTCTCGTCAGCGCACGTCCCGGGGGCTCGGGCTGGGTCCGAGACTGTACCAGATGCGACGCTAGCCCGTAACTCTTGCTTGTCGGGTCGTATTCCTCGTCTCGCGGCGGCGCCGGCCGCAGCGCGACCTTGTCCTCTCTCCGGCTGCCATGCGTCGACATGGTCTCCGTTGCCGGGCTCATGTGCCGGCTGGTGACGGCAGAGCTTGCCGCGGTGAAGTTGGGTGGCGGGACACCCTCTTTTCCGAAGAAGTAGTTCAGGAACGTGTCTCGCGCACCGCCCAGGCCTTGGCCGTTCAGACGCGACGGCGACTGTGGCCGACCGCCGTTGACGGCGGCGGCCAGGCTGCCGTGAACGTGTTCGTGAACAGCCGGGGACATGCTGCGCGGATGCTTCCCGCCCTGCTTGCGTCCGACGATCTCGCTCCTTTCCGCAGCAGCCTCCTCGCCATCCTCGGCCGGCTCTACGCCGTTGGCGCCGGCTTCCTTGAGGCGCCGCTTTTCGCGCCGCTCGCGCTCTTCTTGGATGAAGCGCTTCCGCTCACGTTCCTGCTTGGCGTTGACAACGTTGCTCATGGCAGCCGCGGCGCCGAGAAAGTTGGGATGGTTCGTGTTGATGTACGCGCGCTGGATGGAGATGAGGGACTCGACGTAGGACGACGCGGGCCCCAGTCTCTCGCGCAGGAGGTCGGACACAGTCTCGATGAGCTTGGCCTGTAACCTGGGGAACCTGGAGAGCTCTGTCGAGCCACATGTATGGCAGATCTTGATCAGCTCCTCGTACACCAATTCGACACAGCGTTGGCTGGGAATCTCCAGCATCTTGATCTGTGGTTTGACGAGAAGGTCGAAGGCCATTTCGGGCACGAAGAGACTGGGCCGCGGGCCCGTTGAGTTGCGGATGGCGGTGCGTATGTCCAGAGCGGACAGGTTCGACGTGGGGTCGATGGACTCGAGCGAGCTACCAAATACGGAGTTGAAGATGTAGTAGATCCGCGCACCTCCGCAGAGCTCCTTGGTCGATATCTCGGTCGACGTTCCGTCAATGGAGGCGATGAACGAGTTTGCGAAGCGGGTCATCAGCTGCAGGATCAACGAGCCACGGTGCTCTTTGCCGCTGAAGTGCATGTCGCCGTAGCTGGCGAGCTCCTGCTGGGTCTGGCCCATGAGCGTGTTCAGACGGGCCTTGATATCGGGCAGTCGGTCCCGGATGTGGGACATGAGGGTCGTGTTGAGCGTTTTGGCCAGAAAATGGGTGCCGCATCGGCTGGCGATGTTACGATAGGCAGGGTGGTGCCTGAAGAAGTCGTTTTCAGCCTTGAGAGCCTCTTCCATGGGCTTGTTCCCTTGGATGTCCTGCTGTGACCTATTGACGACACCAATGAAGCCGAGCTTCAACGGATAGACTCGGCCGGAAAGAATGTCCAACGCATTTGTGCCGTGGTCCATCAGGTCGAGCTTCGTCAGCACGCCGATTGTCCTTCTGCCGAGCGCATCCACATGGCGGGCCAGCTTCAAGGCCTCCGAGTTGACGATGTCGACATTGGCCGGGGAGACGGCAAGAATGAGACTGTTGGGCTTGGCAATGTATTCGGATATCAGGTTCCGCGTCTGCTTCTCGATGTCGGTCGGTTGATCGCCAATGGGAACCTGCATATGCAATGGTTAGGCAGGGCCCGGGAGAGACGAGGGGGAAGTTGAGTTGAGGCGGACCTTGGTCAAGCCGGGGAGGTCGACTAGGGTCAGATTGAGGACGTGGGGGGAGTAGATCTTGAGGTTGATGGGCTGCCGGTTGATGCCCTTGTTATTGCCCGCGACCCTCGAGGTCTCGTTCTCGATCTCGCGCTTGACGTCAGAGAAGTCGGTGAATCTGCGATTCGGAATGTGGTGGAACTCTGCCCACTCGGAGCGTCGCGCGGCCGAGGGGGAACTGTACGGATCGCTGGATGGGTCGGCGGCGCCATCCTCGTCGGGGACGTTGATAAGCTGGAGAATCAGGGGCCTTCGCGTGACGATGCCACTTCCTCGAGGCAAGAAGTCTCGGCCGACAATATTTTCGAGGACTGAGGATTTACCGGCCGACTGAGAACCGACGACGACCTGCGAGACAAGATGTGTGAGCGAGGCCGACAAGAGGGTTTGAAGAGGGTTCGAAGAGGCAGCTTCTCGGGGACACGCACGATCTGGGGCAGATCTAGGGAGTCGTTGCCGATTGTGTTGAAGACCAGATCCTGCAGCTTGTTGACGGTGCCGAGCAGATCCTCGCCGAGGGCAGCCATGGCGATGAGGGAACCGGCGGCGGTTCAGGCGGCAGCTGCTGGAGGTCAGCGCGCGACTATGACGCTGGGGTCCGAACTGCAGTGTCGTCGGGCGGCCGGCGGCCAGAGCATGCAGTATCGACTCGACTGGACACGAGCACCGTTCCACGGTTCCACGGGGCTTTCGCAGCGCGTCGTGGCCGGAGAGCTGGCTGAGGCCGAGGTCGGGGTCGGGGTCGAGATTCGAGACCGAAGTCAGAAGACGAAGTTGAGGCGCGGGTTGCTAGAAAGTCGGAGTTTCCGCGTGGATACTTCCAATGCTTGACCTCCGGCGCAAGAGAGACAAGTTGAGATGCGGTACCCTGGACCTAAGAGAGCAAGGATCTGGTCCGTGCGCTACCGGCATTGGGGAGCGCGGCGTTCTTTGCCATTCGCTGGCTGGTACCGCTGGAGCGGCTGCACTACAGCCAAGTTACAGGTAGCGTCAGCGAGCGAAGGAGCTGGACGCGCCCCTGAAGGTCTGCCAGGGCGGCGACATGGCGCGCTGAGTTTTTCCAAGTATGGGGTACTCGGCGGATACATGGGCTTCTCGATCGCATTTTTCTTGGTCAGATCCACCCGCATCTCTCGTGTCTTCAGCTTTCGAGGTCATCCCGCCAGGGATGAGTGGACAAGTGATTTGGCATTATGTAGCTACGCATGGATGTATATATATATGTACGTATGTATGTATGTATGTATGAGTAAGGAGTCATCTATACGCGACTTGAAACAAGGTCGACATGAGTGAGGCAGCTTTCGACATGGCTCGTCTGCATGCTCGAGAAGAGCACGTCGAGTATCGACCGAGCACGCTTTGACCAGCACCTAACCCAGATGCCTCGTAAGTTTCGCCACCTCGTGCCTGTGCCTACCCTAAGTGCCAGTAAATAGATTCAATTCATACCTAAGGTACGCCGGTAGCCCGTACTCGCCCCAAGGTACCTAAGTGCGAGGCTACAATATATCAAGATTGCCGACAGGAGGTAAGCAGAGGAGGGGGTGCGCGCGTGTGCGGTGGCTCCAATGCACCGCCTCGCCTTACCTAACAACGGCGCGCCACCCTGACTGGCTGGCCACGACAAGGCTAGCCTGCCCAAGAATCTGATCTGCCCGACGACGACGGCGACTGCGGCAATCACGGCACAAGAGTCTCATCGGCCCAGATGCACGAGCCCAAGACATGAGCACCTTCGGCAGCCCAGGCAAGCTGCCATCAACCAGACCCACGCCGTGAGTTGGCCCTGCGCTGCCGCTGGCAACGATCCCGTCCCGCCGTGGAGGCGAGAGGGGCACAGGCACGGAGCGAGCGAGGCGCGCGCAGGCAAAGACGGCTAACCGGACGCGATGTTCCGCCACCAGGCCGCAACGTGGGAGCTTTCCGCTGGACCACGATGGTGGGTGACGGGCACACCCCGGTCACGACTCGGTCTCGTTAATCAAAAGCTGTTCAGGCGAGTGCAAGCATGTCATGTCCGATTATCTGGCGTGCATGAAAAAGGCCCGCGGCATCAACGACGACGAGTGCCGGAACCTTGCCAAGGCCTATCTGGTCTGCAGGATGGATCGGTAAGATGGGGGACAAGGCGGGCTGCCCGGGACGTCAGGCTGACCACCCGATCGAGCACAGGAACTTGATGGCCAGGGATGACATGAAGAACCTGGGCTTCTCGGCTGAGGCAGCGAAACCACCGCACGCGTCGGAGCCCGAGAAAGGCGTCAAGGGCGAGCTTCGATGGTGACGGGCGGGTTGCTGGACGGGGCCATCATGCAGTATCCGTCGGGCCTTGGGTTTTGCTTTATTTTTCGGTTTTGTTTTTTATCCGCCTGTCTTCTCCGAAGTACTTTCGTAGTGCCCGCCAGCCTGGGCCTTTTCCAAGTACCCAGTACTGCCTCCCTTCACTCAACTCTTCGTTGGGCACTTTTGGCCGGCGCGGCGGAGAGACGGCTCACCTCGAGGCGCGTAGTTTGCCGTAACTTTGCCAAGTACGAATACATGATGTAGAAAACCGCCCTGCAGACTCTCCCTGCCCCCGAGGCGGCAGTTGCGGCAGGGCGTCCCCAACCCGCCAACAGACGTGCCTCGTTGCCTAGACAACCTCTCCGCGGCGCCACTGATTGGCCTACAAAACTGCACGCCGCACCTGCACCCCAGTCCAGCAGCCAACATCCCCACAGAGAGCTCTGCAGACGACATTATAGCAATCGACTCAATCCGCCGCCTTCTGCTGCATGCCTCCTAGCCCATCTGGCGACCGTCTCGAACTCGCATCGACCAGACCACCTTGTCGGCCGCCCACGGTCGCACGACGAAGCATCATGAGGAAGTCGAGCGAGCCCAAGGACCAAAGGACGACGGGCCAAAGGATGACGCCGCCATCGCCCTCGTACATGTCCAAGGACCAGTTTGGTATGGCTCCCGAGCGTCAATTCGTCCCTGGATTCCTCACTGACGAGCTTCCTCTTCTCAGCACAATATCTCGCCGACCTACGTACGAACCGGACGGCCCGCCCCGGTGGTGCCAGGCCGCAGCCGACGCAGTCGAGCCGTGGCAGCCTGGAGCGACGCAGCGACGACACCGCTTCTCAGCCCGCGGCCAACCCTCAGCATGGACGCACGCCGTCGGAAGCCCCCAGCACCGCCGCCGTCAGCGTCTCGTCTCGGCGCTCGACGGCCACCAGCCGCGGCCGGGACTACTATCCCACTACGCCGACCGTTCCCTTGAAGCCTTCCGACGTCGTGGGCACGTCGACGTACATGGAGCGCGGGCAGAGATGGATGGAGAAGGAAGAGGCCGTGTCTCTGCGCTCGGCCATGGAGGACATGGACCTACGCAAACCCGGGGCAGCAACATCGGACGACGACGAGAGTCGCATATACAACGCCGCCCTCGACGAAGCTGCTGAGCTCGTCTGGCAACATGAGAACGGAGGCAGTCTCCCACAACCGGACGGGCCATATCGCTATAAGCCGCATCTTAGGAAGAACAGCTATGCCCATGCCCGTACCGCTAGCATTGGAAAGCATGGAGACGGCGTTGCTCCCAGCGGGCTCAGCCGGGACATTGTCTCACGATCATTGTCCGTGAGCTCGACAGAGAGCAGCGGATCTTCCAAGGCCCCTCTCCAGCCTGGAGACCCCAGCCTGCCTGCCGGCAGCGCCGGCAGGAGCTCCAAGGCCTACGGAGGAATCGGCACTGGACGACGCCGCACCAGCCTCAAGAGGGACATCAGCGGCGAGGTCGAGCGTCCGTTCTCCGGTGACCAAATCTGGGAGGAGCCCGAGGCATCATCCTCCACCAAATCCGCTGCCTTCGGCCGGATTTCGCCCGACAAGTTGAACCACAAGCCTCGGAGCCCCATGAACCGTGCTCGTCTCGACCGTTTCCAGCATGGCTCTAATTTCGCCAAGTCTCTGAACCAGGTCGAGATACACCGCAATCCCCCCACGCAGACTCGCAACCCTCAATATACGACAAACGGTCCGTCTGCGAAAACCGGCCCAGACCCGTCGGTGGAGCGAAAGAACGGCATCGAGGTCCGCGGCCAGGACATCCGGGCAGCCACCAGCAGGAGGCTCAAGGACCGCAGCTCCAGACTCCCCGAGCCCACCGCCGTCAGCGACAGTCCGGGACGGCCTATTGTAAGCTTTGATGCGAACTGGAAAGCCCCGGACGAGTCCACTGATGACAACCCAGACCGGCAAGCCCAAATCCAGTCAAACAACTGCCACCCCCCTCGCCAGTCTGTGGATGTCCCTCGTATCACTGTGGCGGAGGACAAGGCGTCACAGCCACAGGAGGCGCCACGCGCGGGTATACCCTCAATCGCTGTAGCCGGTCCGGAGGATGAGCTCGGCGGCTCGGGGCCCACTGTCGACGTGCCCATCATCGTCACGGACGAGGCAGCGGACAAGAGCAGCGCTGCGCCGTCGCGCCCACTACCGAGCCCAGGAGCGCGCAGAGCTCAACGGCCGCGGGGCCATTGGTCGCCTGCGCCAGGGGCTATCGGAAGGGCGACGGCGGCGTGTCATGAGTGCGGCCTTGCCATCGAGGGAAGATTCGTGGCCCTAGCCGGCAACCCCGAGCGATTTCATCCCCACTGCTTCAGCTGCTTCGTCTGCGGAACCAGCCTGGAGGCCATGGAGATCAGCCCGGAGCCGGACCACGTCCGCACGGAGCGCATCGAGAGGATCCACCGGCGCGCCGCGGGTGAGGCGGTGGAGGAGTCGGCGGGCAGGACAGCGGCGGAAGATGGCGACGACCGGCTTCGCTTCTTCTGCCACCTGGACTGGCACGAACTGTTCGCGCCGCGCTGCAAGCACTGCAGGACGCCCATCCTGGGCGAACACATCGTGGCGCTAGGCGAGCACTGGCACTACGGGCACTTCTTCTGCGCCGAGTGTGGGGACCCGTTCGAGCACGGCATGACTCACATCGAGAAGGACGGGTACGCGTGGTGCATCGGCTGCCAGACGAAGCGCACGGAACGGCGCGCGCCCAAGTGCAAAAAGTGCAAGGTGGCGGTCATCGGGCAGTACATCCAGGCGCTCGGCGGCGAGTGGCACGAACACTGCTTCCGCTGCGCCGAGTGCCACGGCGGCTTCGACGACGGGCAGATCTTCCCCAAGGAGGTGGAGGGAGGAGGCCTGGTGGTGCTTTGCACGGACTGCCGGGCGCGAGAACTCAAGCTATGATGTGAGGAATTTTTAGGGCCTACTGTCGGGCTCAGGCCCGCGTCTGTTTCGAGACGGGCCATGTCTTGGGACAAGGACGGACAGTGGCGAGTTCTGCTGTGTTGTGTATCTGTTTGGGCGCGAGAGGCAAGGAAGGCATGGCGTGGGCGAACTCCAATCAAGCAACATCTTTCACTTGGACACCAAGCGGTCCGGCAACATTTTCGTGAAATAGAACGGTGAGATTGCGCGTGAAGAGGCCGGCTTGTCTCTACTGCCGCCCTAGTATGAACAAGCAAAAGTAGCCGCCTCGGATCGCACGCGAGAGAAAGTGAAGAGCGCCAGTCGTACCGTCATCCCGCCAAACGCCAGAGTGTCCGGACCGCATCCTACAGAGGTAGAGTAACACAACCGCCCCCGACCTGTTCCTGATGCACCTCCAACGTATCGCCGTCGACCATCTCGAGCTGCGGAAAAAAAGGCAGTTAGCATGCATGAGCGTGGTCGGCACGGCCGAAGTCGAGGGTGGAGGTGGAGGACGCGGTTTTCCGGCTTGGGAAGGGGGGTGGGTGAAGGAGCCGACGACGGACGGCCAAAGAGAAGATGGGGGAAGAATGAGGAGGACGAAATGGATGAAATGGGGGGGAAACCTACCCCGTCCGGCGTGTCTGTCGGCTGCACTCGGGTGCCCTCGAAGAGGAAGCGGACTGAAGTCATGCTCTTCCCTTGCCGCTCGCAGAAAGCGTTCATGAGCTTCTCCAGCTTCGTGCTCCGCTTGATCTTGAAAAAGACCTCATTGTTGTTGTCGGTTACTTTTATGTTCAAGTGCTCGCTGTTAACCGGCGCCTCGTGCTGTTCGGGCGAAGGGTTCGCGTCGTTTTCGGCCGACATGGTGTTTCGAGGTCCGTCGCGGGCTGGTGGCCTTGCTTGTTCGTCGTCGTCTCTTGCGTGGCCTGCCTGGGCCCCCGGTCGTCGGCTTTGCTTTCGGCTGCGTGGCCCTGACTTTTCTCCCCTCCGGAACTTCGGATCGCGTCTGGGTGCGGGAGGAGGTTGGAGGCGGAGAGGAGGAGGAGAGGCGCGAACGGTCGATTACTCGGGCGTGGGTTTTGGGGGTTGGCTGCGTTTGCTTTGGCTGAAATCCAGAGCCGCCGAAGCTGGACCCAGTTGGGCGGGCAGCGAAAGACACTGCCAAGGTGGGGAGCGCGCCAGGTGATTGGTCAGCTGGCCTCTGGCGGTGCCGTGCTGCCTGTAGGCACCTGGCTAGGTGCCTACAAGGCTACGAGCAACAGTGAATGTCGTCGGACTTTGCCTTGGGGCACGGCAAGATGAATTTAGTCTTTTTCGTGCGGCCGGACAAGGCGACAGGCGCACAGAACGGAGAGACGGGCACGACAACGCTCATCAAGGCTCGGCCGGATGAGGTGATTGATCTCTCAATTTTTTTTGTTTTTTTTATGGCAGCACGCGGCCGCTGGACTCGCTGCGGCCGCCACCGGACATCTCCTGTAACTCGGCGGCTTGGGGTGGGTAGGCGACCTGGCCTGGCCTCTGTAAATTTCCGAAGGCCCGCGCTACCGGGATGACATCAGCTGTCGCAGCGGAAGGATCCCAAAACCCCCTTCGCCATCCAACTGTTCGAGCGGCAATCCCACAAGCCGCGTCTTTGCCTCACGTCTCGCCTTGTGGCCTCGCTGCTCGCTCGCACTCGGCCTCCTCCCATGCAAGCGGGCGACAAGGGCCACACCAGCATGGTCCGCCAACTTCCTTCTCGCGACATTTTGTCCTGCTGACGGAGTGGACAGCCGACGCCGAAGAACAACGATGTGGAGGCACAGCCACCTTGTCACCCACGCGCTGTAAGCTAGTCATCTCAATGTTGTGCTTCTAGGTGCTTCATCTGACCAGCGCGGCGAGGCAAGTGCGCAATTCAAGGTGAGCATATCTCTAGTACGCAGGCCTCCCAGGCCACGAGTCATCGTCGTGCTCATGGAGAGCCGTGCCGTAGACTGCTTAAGCCGGAACAATTACAACGAGGCCAAGTGTCAGGCCGCCGTCAAGGCGCTCTACGAGTGCTGCCAGGCTTTTTACGAGCGCTACGGTGATGAGGCAACCAGTCCAAGCTGCCCGAAGCCCAATCTCCTGCGCCTCAAGCTCAAGCAGTAACAGCAGACTTGACTGCCCAGTCAGAGGCATCAAGAAGTCATGCAAAGGGCCATGGCATATAACGCTCGTCGTATCTTGTGTCCGCCTGCACGAGGTGAACTAAGGCAACTTTTGGGAAGAGCGTCGATCCTTCTAGGCGATCATTGAGCGCGCTGGAGATCCTCGAGGGACCTGAACAAGTATTGAGGGGTCTTGTTCCGAGACTCTAATATGAATGCCGTTGACATTGATGAAGAGAAAAGAAAGAAAAAGGTGTGAGGAGGAAGAAAAACGCGACTGCATGTATTGCTCGTCCGCGGAGTGCTGGTTTATTGCATATCGGGTCAGGCCTGGGGCTTTGTGGAGATAGACAGATGTCAATTGACGGGGACTTGCATGATGTGAGATTGGAACTCTCAGCGAGCATGCGAACGGAAGAATAGATATTCCGCGGGATAACTCCCCACTGAGGTACGAACCTCACCTCGCACAGCAGGCAGGTACCGTGTGTCGCGCGCCATCTTGAAGCGAGGCCGAGCCGCGCAGCAAAAATACATTCATACAGGTGCAGCTCCTCGTCAAAACCTCACCCACGCGACGAGGCTACGTCCAGCCACCCTCAGCCCACCTGCGCATCTCCTGAAACCGAGTGGCCGGGCTCTTGCGTGCACGAGATAACATTCGCATTATTGTTGCCTTTGTCCTCTCGACGGACTGTGCCCGGCGGCGGGGCCTCCCAGCCCATGCCAAAGTCCAGACGACCCTAACCGCTGCAGCTACTCGGGGCCGCTGCGGGCAAGCATTTCGCTCCGCCGACTCGAGGTCACCGACGGCCAACACGCGTCGCCGCCTGTCGTCCACCACTCTGTCACTTCAGCTCGACGCCGAGCATGGAGCCCAAGAAAGAAGACAAGATGGCCAAGGGCCTCGAACCCGGGCCCGAGGTCGACGAGTTCGCGAATGCGGTCGACAGCTGTCTGGCGCCCGGTCTGAGCTGGCCCGAAAAACGATCGCGCGTGCTAGACCTGCCACGGAGATTCCACGAAAACGCCATCCGACGCCTGATGCAGAAGCAACCGAAACGCGCTCGCGGCGGACAGGAGGACATCGACATGGACGCGGACGAGCACGAACCACAAGAAACCACCAAGACAGACCACAAGGAGACGGATGAGGTGAGGCAGCTCCAGAGGGAAATACAGACTTGGGACCTTGTCCGCCGGCTTCTCCCACTGAGGTACCCCGAGACCAAGCGGGAACCCCTTCTCTTCTCCTTGGCTGCGGCGCCGCAGTCGTCCCCGCAGTCGCTGCTGCGCAACTACGCCGAGCACGACTCGGTCTTCGAGGAGCGACGCGCCGTCCTGCAATGGCTGCAGACGAACGCGGCCTCCGGCCCGGACATCGATGAACTCGCGCGCGAGCTGCAACAAAACGCCGACCGGGGAGACATCATCGCCCACGGTTGGCTGCACACCCGCTCCAAGATTAAGCTGAGGAAGAGCATGACAGCCTGGCCGCATCTGCTCGACAAGCAGTCCCCCAGCGTCGGGCCGTCTCACGTCAACGCCGACGGTGCTCCGCTCGTCACCCAGCTGGACCCCGACGCCGTGACGCGACAGAACCGCAAGCTCGAACCTCAGGACGACTACTTTGAGCGCGCGATTTGGCTTGGCTGCTTCGAGCACCTTCGCCGCGGCAGCAGTCTGGAAACCATTCGCGAATGGTGCCAGGAGCGCACCGAGATGTGGAGAGCGATTTCAATGGCAGGCATACTGGTGCCCGCCCAAGGCAAGGAACACATAGCCGAGGCGCCCCCGTCATCGCTCGTGCTGTGGCGTCGCATGTGTCTGAGCCTGGCCCGGGGAGGCGGCGCGGACGACTACGAGCGCGCCGTCTACGGTTTGCTGTCCGGGGACATCGCCAGCGTCGAGAAGGTGGCCAACAGCTGGGACGACTTCCTGTTTGCCAACTATAACGCCCTCCTTCGCACCGAGCTCGATCGCTACCTGCTCAGCCAGTGCCCGTCCGGCATGACGTCGACGTTGGCCCATTCGTTTCCATCCTTTGATGCCATGACATTCCACGGCGAGCCTCACGGTATCGAGAAGCGGCTGGTGGCGACACTGGAGTCCCAAAAGAATACCAGGGACGAGGCTTTGGAGCCAAACAAAGCTCTGCAAGCCTCTCTGATCGCGAAAGACATCGACCGTCATCTCTACGACCAGGCCTTGGTCATGACCGACGAGGCAAACAAGGCTGAGCCGTCTCTATTACTGCCCGCGACAATGGTCCCCGAGAAGTCAATCTTCACCAAGAAAGAGGCCAACCAGAACAAGTACTTTAGCCTCGAGCAGCATGACGGCCTCCGCATCGTATGCCACGTATGCGTGCTCATCGCCCTGCTGCGCCAGTTGGACGCAGAGGGGCCCAAGGTGGAGAGCCAGGTCCTGGCATCGCAGTTGCGCCGCGGCCAGGAGAGCATCATCGCCGGATACACGGACTACCTGGCACGAGCCAACCTCAAGGAACTGATACCTCTCTACTGTTCCATCCTGCAGCCTCCCCGCCGATACGAGGTTCTGAGCTGGAACATGATCCACGAGCAGAGTGCCGACAAGCGCCTGACGCAGCTCAAGCTCATCAAGAAGGTGGGCATTGACGTGTTGAAGTTTGTCGAAACATTGGCCAGGTTGGTGTTTGAGAAGCTCGACGAGGACAACGATGCGACGGTCGCGAAGGGATCCTTCAGCATCATCGGCGACGGTCCACCGACGGCTAGGCACGGAAGGGGGATCAAGGCCGATTTCTTCGGCGACGACGAGGCCGTCATCTCGACGAAAGACGAGCACGCCATTCGGTCATTGGAATGGCTCCTGCAGGTTCAGGTTGCTTGGCCCGAAGTCTTGCGCATCGGCGTCCAGGTGTACAAATTCTTCTTCGGTCAGTCCCAGGAGTGGCGATCCATCCGGGGCATGCTGATGACATGTCGGACCGGGCCCGGCTGACACCAGAGCAGGACGCACACACCTCCTTGCTGCGCAGAGACTCATGGAACGGGTACAGTTCGACGCGATTCTGCAGAACGTGACGGATCAAGAGATTGTGGACTTTGGTGTGCTCGACGATGTCGACTTTTGGGCCCAGCAGCTTGAGCAGAGCGGCATAACCGGCGCAGACCCGGAGCAAGTCATGGTAGATGCGCGAAACTTCCGCGAACTGGAATACCTCGCCAAGGCGCTCGACGGTCTCGAGACAATGGGCTCGCTGATGGGGCTCTATCCACAGTACGCTGCACGGTACGTGCTGAAGAATTGGCATCGTAGGCAGCTGGGCGGACTAACAAGGTGCAGGGCGCAATCGGGAGACCGCGAGTTCTGGCCTGCCGTCGCCGACGCGGTCGAGGTAATGAAAGAGAGGATGCAGCCGATGCTGGACGGCTGGCTGCTGACGAGCATCGAAGGTACGTGCCGTGTCGTGGCATTCTCACTAGGCGGGAGCCCCCAACGGTCGGGGAGAGGCGCTGACGGGGGAGGCAGGGGGCGACAAGGAGCTCGGCGAGTTGCGGCGGATCTACCTGCCCGAGGCGATACTGGCCTTTGTGAGCGGGATGCACTACGCTGGCACCGGCCTGTCGCGGGACAATCTCCTGGAGTGCATGGATCTCGCAGGCCTCGTTGCGGAGCGCAATTCGGACCTGGCGCAGGTGTTCGTCAAGGCAGGGCGGATGAGGGAGCTGGTGGAGTCGTTTGCGGCGTGCAGCAAGGCGCTGGCGACGATGAACGTGGACAAGAGGGCGGCCGGCTCGAGCAGCAAGAAGCTGCGAGAGACTGGCTGGTCGCGCGATCTCTGGGCCATCAAGCAGTGACGGGGGCACGCCGTACGGGCCATGCTGCCGCTGCCGCCGCTTCT